>JAPFFP010044578.1:0-12295 GCA_026153255.1 Solanum medicagineum | reverse complement strand
AGGATTTGAGAAATGCAGTCCAACTATTGACCCGTATAGTTGCTGGTCAAGGTCAAAGGCAGGAAGGTCCAAGTGTTGCCAATAAGGCAGTTGGCACTAGGATACGCGATTTTCTTAATTTGGACCCTCCAGCCTTTATTGGGTCTGATCCCAATGAAGACCCTCAGGACTTTATTGATCAAATTCAGCGTACCTTAGATGTTATGCATATTAGTGGTACAGAATCAGTTATGTTAGCGACATATAGGCTGAAGGGTGTGGCCATATTATGGTTTGAAGCCTGGAAACAATCTAAAGGTATCGATGCTCCTCCAACCACCTGAAAAGAGTTTAGAGAGGCCTTTCTTGACCATTACTTGCCAATAGAGATTCGGGAGGCCCATGCAGATCAATTCCTGAATCTTCACCAGGGGAATATGAGCGTACGGGGGTATAGCCTTCAATTTAATTCTCTTGCAAGGTATGCTCCCTATGTAGTCGCTACCATGGTAGACAGAGTTCATCGGTATGTAGATAGGTTGGATACATAGTTGGTCAGAGACTACACCATTGCTTCCTTGAACAAAGATATGGACATAGCAAGAATGCAGGCTTTCGCACAACAATTGGAGGACCAGAGGCAGAGAAGAAGGGCACAGGAGTTGGATAGAGGGCAGGCCAAAAGAGGCAGATCGACAGGGCAGTTTACGTCATCCCAAAGTGAGTTTAGACCCCGGATTTCTAATAGACCGCCTAGGCCATCATCCTCCTACTCTGCAGTCAGTGCTCCACCACAACTTCAGGGATCTAGAAGGAATCAATTTGGCTCTAGGAGTGAAGGGCAAGGTGCCCGAACAACGGGATATTCGTTAGGCCAGCAAATAACTCCCAGGCAGCCTTATGGAAAGTGTGGGAAAAATCATCCGGGTATATGTCGTGCTGGGACGGATGCTTGCTATTGGTGTGGTACGCAGGGGCATATGATAACAGATTGCCCGAGGAGGCATATGGGTGGTATAGCACAATCTACTGGGTCAGCTGTTGCACACACCACCTTGTGTTTTGAGAGTCGGCGGAGGTGGAGGGGTAAGCAGAATCAACTAGCTGTGTAGGAATATCCTCTTCTTCCTGAGCCCGAGTCATCTTAAGAAAAACAACATCCACAATGGAGTCATCATCATCTGACTCAGTTTCCTCATCCTCCTCATAAGACTGGGATGGACTGTCAACTTCCATTGGTACTCTGGTTGGGTTAGGGTGCCTGTGCATCTCTTTAGTAGATTGCTAGTCCTCAGAGGGCTCATCTCTTAGGCGATGGCCTGTAACAGAAGCAGCACCACGTCGTCCTCTTGAAGTCATTCTTTCGTCAAGCATGTTAAGGCATAAGTTCCAAGATGTCGTATGTCAACTCATGAGTAATAAATAAAAGAACTACTTAGGAACATTACAAGGACTAAAGTAATTCAAACTGAACCACGAATAAGGCTACAGAAACAACATGAAGGTACGTCTCATAAGGTGACCTGCGAGTCATACTTCAGCATCGTAGAACTAACATCAAAGATAAAAAGCATTCTGGAATCTGCTACGAGGTGGAGGTACGAGTCGTAGCCCTGGCTCATATCTTAGTTCAAAGGCAGTTCAGAGAATTAAGAACAGGTTCACGTGGTCATCATTACGACTCATAACAAGGGCTACGAGTCATAGGTGTTTTTCGTATGGAAATAATAAGGCACCCTAAATGATTGTTGCCTTGTACGAGGTGTCACTAATGACTTGTAAGTCTAACTACAACTCGTAGTGAGTCCTCGTAGCAGAAAATAGAACATCTCAGGCGTCTCTACTTTTCCATCAAGACCAAAAATAAAGCAAGCAAGAATAGAAATTTAAAAACACAAAGGGCCTGGACTACTTACGCAACAACTCTAAGCATTCTTCATAGCCGGTCATCACAAAACAAGGCAGTAATTAATCCCTAACATTTCTAAATCCTTTCAGAATTACCAATATCATCACCCCTTTTGAAAGCAAACAAAGGTAACACCCCTAAACCAACAATTTCACCCCCCACATGGTCTTTGAATGATAATGACTACTAACAAAACATGAAGCAAGAATAAGATAATCATAATCCCATACAAGGACAGAACCCAATACTCAACCTTTTACAAGAATTCAAGTACTTACATTTCACAATCTTCTTGCCAACATGATAAGTTTCTCAAGACGATTCTACTAGAACATTCATCCATGCATTCATCAGGCTAGATTGCATTTAAAGATGAACCAATTTTAACCATGAAAACTTACCAGACAGATGTATGAATGATGAGAAGAGAGTAAGTGGAGTTCTTGGTGCACACTTTTTTTTGGGCGAAAAAGCAGATGAAAATGATATAATGACAAGAAATGTTGGGGGGTAGTTATAGACTGAAAGGGGATGTTTTGTGGAGGGGTAGGAAGAGACAAAAGACACAAGTCTCTTCATATTCACTCCAATTCATCCTTTGAAATTCTTCAGATTTGGCATATGAGACCTCGACTATGAGTCCTATGACATCTTAGGACTCATAGGTCTCGGTCTCGTAGAAGGATTAATACTTAGAAAAAATTTGGAATCATACTTGTGCACTATGAAGCCCTCTTACGACTTGTAGGCGGTACTACAAATCGAAAGGTTGGCTCATAGTGTATGTGCCACCATTCAGATACTCACTGTTTTCTTCTATGAGACATGACTATGAGTCGTAGCGAAGACTACGGCTCGTAGGCCTGCTCGTAGAAGCTGCCTCAAACGAAGGTTTCTCCATTCTTCAGCTCTTGGTTTACTACTGTAACCTATAACTTAAAACATACCAACATTCCAACGATGTAACAGGTCCAAGTTTTAACAATTTTAATCACATGAACAACTACTAACCAACAAGGTAAATATGAGAAAATGTCTCAAAATAAACCAAAATAAATAAAAATACTTAGGTTGCCTCCCAAGAAGCGCCTTGTTTAAAGTCATGGCTCGACTTCGTCACCATAGATACTCAAATTCTCCATGGGACACATTATTTCCCTGTGTAATCTGCCTTTGTTCATCTTCCACATCTTCAAGCTTTCCACCGAACTGCTCCATCCTATACCCAAGACACCGCATCGATATAGCTTATTGCTCCAATTTATCATTAACTCTGAGGACATCAAGCTTTATCTTATTCAAAATCTTTCCTTGCTCATTGGCCTTTGTGAGGATTTGCTCGAGCATACGCTCAGCCTCGTTAGCTTTTCAATGACGCACTACTGGTGGGGGGACTTTAACCGAGTAGGCATACTTTCTCGGTTACCACTTCTTGGGGGACCCTTCAATACACTTGAGGATACTTCTGTCTGCTCTATAAGAGGTTGGTATATTTCTTCCACTGGAGATAGTTTATACATGTATTTTGTGATCTCACTGAATGGTTTCCTAAAGAAAGCCCAGTAGTCGCCTCCAAACAACTCATCAGCATGCCACTGTTGCTTAGATGTCAGTGATTAGTAGAAGCTTACCACTAATACATCATCAGATAAGTTGTGGTCTTTCTTATGCCCAATGCATTTTTTGTATCTTTCCCATGCAGCTCCAAGTGACTCACCAGGCACTCGAGCAAAGTTGCAAATGTTGTCTTGAATTGTCTGCTTGTTGGGCCCTTTATCGAAGCGCATTAGGAAAACCCTTTGTACCTCTCCCAAAATTGCGCAAACATATTGTGGGAGCAAAGACCACCGCTCTGCTACGTCAGCTCTTAAGGTCATAGGAATGGTTTGGAAAGCCAGAGCATCCCAATCAAGGTGCAATGTTCCCAGTACTCCCCTGAGGCTTGAAGAAAAATTGTTGCAGGTGCATTTGTGGGTTTTCAGACGCTTGCATATTAAAGAGGACACGCCTTTGCAACATTTCCAATAGGTCACTAGTGCTGTAAAGCTTCTTCTCCAACATAAAATGCAACTTAAACTATACACAAATTAAGCAACAAAACAACAAGAGGAAAGTAAACTACAGAAGACTATAGAAATCAATATTAGAACTAACCAATAGTGGACTCAAGTCAAAACCTAGTCGTATTCCCCAGCAACGGCGCCATAATTTAAATCTAATGGTCACACTCCAATAAGAAAGAGGTCGTTATTAGTAATTAACCTAACAAAGGTTAGGGTTGAATCCACGGGGAATACAGGGTTTGACTATGAAAATTCACCACTAATCATTTCTAATATCTATAACTACAATCTCTAGATGTGGGGGGAGGGATTTGTGATTCAAAAGCAAAGATAAAATAAACACTAATTACAAAGAGAGAGAACATTCAGATTTGGGAACAACTTGGGAATTGTGTTCCCCATAGTTCGTTGACTCAAATTCCCTAGGTAACACAATTACAATTGATGAATCGCATGCAGAACGATAACTTAGGTTCTTCCAACCCTCTTGTGAAGGTGAAGATCGAATTTCACCATGGCCTTGGTCGGCTACCATGGAGTACCAACTAACTGTTACCTATTGTCCCAGTCAACCTCCCCTTGGTCAGGTTTGGTCAATTAGACGAGAACACATCAACCGAATCCTATCATCTGGTTCCCTTTTCCTATTCATCACTATGTTGGTCGGGATCATAATACTAGGCAGGATTTGGTGTTGGCCACTACCAAAAAACGTTAATAACTACGGGAAATAGACAATGCATGCAAAACCCCAATCATAGAAATGCACAATACCTAGGTTATTTCATGTCAACTACCCATGGTTCCCACAACCCCAATTTGTGTGTGCTTAGCTACTTATGGCTAAGACAAAACACACAAAAATGCAACTAAAAGGCATAATTGAGAATATTACCAACTCCAATGAACGTGAAGACACCCAAATTGCAAACCTACAATCTTGATAAATTTCAAACTGTGTAGCACACGATTTGCAATTCCCCAAAAATAAGTTTTCAAAGAGAAAATACTAGTCTAAGATTGGAACCCTAAAAATATTCTTGAGAGAAAATTTTAGAGCTCAAGAACAAGACTAAAAAAATTCACAAGTGTCAACTCCGTTAAAATGAAACCCTACTTAAACTATTTGTAGTGTGCAAGTTATAACCCTAAAAATAATGTAGGAAGGACAGCTAGCATCTGGGACGTCTTGCAGGTATGACTCGTAGGGCGGCCTACGAGTTGTAGTTGGGGTCTTGTATCAGGGTCTTGGAATTTCGGACCTCGCTGGTACGACCTACTAGTATGAGTCGTAGCTTGGACTACGACTCATATGCTAGTCTCATAGCCTTGGTATTCAGCTTCTTGGTCTAACATTTTGGCTCCCTGATTATTGCAACGATCCCACCTATACGAGTCGTCATATGAGATATGACTCGTAGGGTGCCGTCATAGGAATAACCCTCACTTGGCAAATTTCTGAACTTTTGTCTCGGTTTCCTGCTACGACACGTCCTACGACTCGTAGCTTGGGCTACTCTAGGATGAATCATATGGCTTATGCTTCAGCGAAGTCTACAACTTTTCTTCCAAATCATGCCAACCTAACTTTTCTGCAATATCAACACAAAAACACATAAAATCTATAAAAAGTCGCTTTAAGAACTCATAAAATACCTTGTTTTAGACATCAAATGTGTTGTATTTTGACATCGCATCACATTGAGAGTAGATTAAATTTTAGGGTATACTCCCTCACACTCATACAACCTTGTTTTAGGTTCATAAATTCAACCAGCTTCGCTTCCCTAAGCTCAAGAGGGGAGAATCCAATTAAGGAAGGCCAACTTGAATTGCTCGTAAAGCACCACATAGCCATAACCCTTTTCACCTTTCCATTGATCAAACCAAATTTGGGCCACCCCTTTGAGTTGGTACACTGCCAACTCTGTGAACTACACCTTCTCATTTTTCCCAACACCCGTGATAGACAAGATTTTGTAGATTTCATCAATTAACTATTGTGGATCCTCATCCACCTTTGACCCATGAAAAACTGGAGGATTCATCCTCATGAAGTCTCTTACCCTAGCTCCTGGGGTATTAACATGAGGGGCTTGATCCACTTGTTGGACTTGATTGGCCACCACTTGGGCAAGCACAGTGAGGGCATCCCGCAGCTCGCTATTGGTAGGTTGCTCCTCGGGAGTTTGGGCTCGTTTTCCTCTAGTATTTGGCATGATCTAGTATGGCAAAGAACAATCGTTAGGGGGAAGACAACTTATCACAACTCTAAAGAACTACTTAGAAGAAAAAGAAAGGAAACATTTCCTAAAATGCCTCATAGCCTCCTATTTCATAGTCATGGCACACTTCATAACCATGAACAGGACTCTAATCAACGCAGTGTGCTGGACTCCAAGGATCTATCAACCTAGTGATCTAATACCAAGTTTGTCAGGACCCAGCCTAGAGCTTAGACGTGACACGGCAAATGGGTAACTCGAAGGGGGCCCCAAACAAGCATCTTAGCATATCGTCACACGTCCTTGGTTGCGGAAGCAGAAAAAGACATATATAATTAAAAGTAAGGGCAATAAGACTAAGGGAAACTTTCATAAACATCGAAGTCAAAAGTCAAGAGTCAAGCTCATAGATAGCACACACCTTGTCCAACATACACCTCTAAAACATAGAAAGAGCGGGGGCCAAGACAAAGTAACCGGACTCACTATCATAGTCAAAGATAAAACAAGATAATGTCTCAATACATAGATAATAGAGAAAAGACATAAACTGAAGTCCTCAAAATTGAGGACTCACCCACAAGCTTGGAATAGCACTGCCTAGCCACGTGGAGGACAAGGATGATCAACTCAGGCATCGGTTCCTACATGGTGATATCATGTAGGCATGAGTTTATGTTAGTACGTTTGAATGTACTAAGTATGTGGGATGCAATGCAACCAGAGATAGGCATCATAGTCCAAAATACAAGATGATAGATAATAGGTGTATTAAGAAAGATGGCATGTATGATCAATGCATAAGTAAATCATGCTTAAGTATATCATCTTATATAGAATATCATATGTGAAGAATGAGACCAAGCTAGCTCTCCAATGTATAAACCCCTCGGTAGGTTGGTGATGATCGCACCCATCACTCTAGTGAATGAGAAATAAACCCCTCATTTTAGGTTGGTGATGATTGCACCCATCACCCTAGTGAATGAGTATAAACCCCCATCCGGTTGGTGATGATTTCACCCATCACCCTAGAGAATGAGTATAAACCCCCATCCGGTTACCCAGCTCTTTTCCCCTGGGTTGGGCATGGTCTATGCAACACTTTATATAGGATTCATCATAAGCTCTAATGCAATACCTCATATAGGTATAATCATGTTCATAAGCTCATTTCATCATCATATAATCATCATAACATCATGCATATTATATCTCATGCTTTGGACCGCATTTGCTCAAGAGACCATAACCGGATATTTTATCAAACACCTTGGGGGTGTGTAATGGGAATAAAAGAGCATGCCATTTATAGATGAAATCATCAAGAAAATCAGTGGTAAAAGCTTTAATCAACACCTTGCAACACCCCTAAGACATTCATATCAAAATCCATCTTCAAATCCAACATTAGATCTAAGATTTGAAGCTCAAACATGCTTAAACAATCATACTTTCACATATTAAAATTACTATGTAGTAAATTTCTCAATATTCAAGACCCACATGTAAAATCAACTTCAAATCATGCATTATTATGTAGAAGAGGGTTTAGGCACCATTGGTGGAAGGACCCAATGGTTCAACACCACATACATTAGCTTTTGTGAAGTTCTTGAAGAAGAATTTAATGGAGATTTGAAGCTTGGGTAAGATCCTTGAAGAAATCCTTGAGATTAGCCATGAGTTTAGGACTTGAATTTAGGGTTAGAGATGAGCCTAAGTGTTTGGGGAAATATTAGGGAATGTTTTTGGGTGATATGAGTGTGAAATAAGGTTAAGTGTAGGTGAATATACATTTGGAAAAACTTAGGTCCAACACTTGAAAAAATCTGGGCGAACTAGGAAAAGATAATGCAGGAAAACAACCTGTCCACGTCGCAGAGAGATCGCGGACTGTCTCTGGAAATTGCACCAAGTGCAAATTTCATAATTCGATTCCTTTGCTTTAAAATCGAGGTTAGACCCTTGTCACCCTAATTTGGACCCCCTCAAGAAGAATATGAAGTTGGATTTTGGAAACTCCAAACGAATTTTTAGATATATGGAAAACAAGTTTTTGGTTAATTCTGAGGCACGTTTTCAGGATCTTTTTGGGGTTGTTTCATAATTTGCTTCTCAATTTTGGAGATCTTTTCAAAAAGGTCTTGGTATAAAAGTTCACCTTAGTATGACCTTTCACCCTCAAATGGATGTCCAAAGCAAAATAACCATTCAAACACTTGAGAATATGCTTAGGGCTTGTGTCTTGGAACTTAAGGGTAGTTGAGATGACCATCTTCCCTTGATTGAGTTTGACTACAACAATAACTATCATTCTAGCATCGGTATGACTCCTTTCAAGGCTCTTTATGGGAGATGTTGTACTGGTTGGTTGGTTTGAGGTTGGAGAGGTGGCTTTATTGGGACCAGATCAACTTATGGAGGCTCTTGAGCAAAAGTTAAAAATTGCATGGTGCAATTTCCAGTAAGGTTTTCGCGTTACGCCTATGTTATTTTGGTACTTTTTTTTGTTCGGTCCAAGACTTTTATGTCTTGGGCCTAAGTATTCCGAAACGTATTTTTAACTATACTAAACCATATATCACAATAAATATTCCCTAATACTCACTCAAACACTTAGCCATATTTTTCACTTCTAAATTCAAGTCTCAAAACTTCTTTTGGATCTAAGGATTTCCTTAAAGCTTCAAGTCTCCATTTTCAATCTTCATCAAGAGCTTCTCCAAAGCTAAGGTATGTGGGTTTTAGCCATGTGGTCCTTCCGCCTATGGTTCCCTAACCTCCTTTTTACTCAAGTTGCATGAGTTAAAGTTGATTTTACAAATGGGGTTACTAGTATGAACATGTCTATGAACTATGTTAAAGCTATGCAAAGTTGTGCATGTTTTACTATGTTTTGAGCTATAAATCTTAGATATATTATAAGATTTGATGAGGGATTTTGATGTATATTACATGAGTATGTTTTAAGGTATTGACTGACGGTTTTACAATGGGTTTACTTGCATGATTTCACCTCTGTATTGCATGATTTTATACTAGAATTACACACCTGCCAAGTGTTTGATGAAATGTTCGGTTATGGTTTCTTGAGGAATTGAAGGTCCAATTCTTGAGCTATGATATGAATGACTATATAATGATGAAATGAGCTTTTATATATGATATATTTTATATAAATTGTTGCATTAGTCCATGCCCGATCCGGGGGGACCAAGAGCCCGGATAACCTAGTTAAGGGGTTAGTACCTCAAACACCAGGGTGGTAGATGGGATTGCCACTAACCTAGATGAGGGGTTTGTACCTCACACAAAAGGATGATAGGTGAAATTATCACTGACCTAGATAAAGGGTTTGTAGCTCATACACCAGGGTGATGGTTGATATCATCATCAACCTACCAAGGGATTTGTACTTCGGAAATCTAGCTTGGTCTCTTCTACACATATGATATCCTATATGAGCATGAGTTACTTAAGCATGTTTTACTTGAGTATTGATCATACATGTCATATTGTTATATGTTGTCTATTGCCTATTGTTATGCATTTTGATTATGATGTCTATCTGCATCCTACATACTTAGTACATTCAAATGTACTAACGCATACTCTTGCCTACATTACATCACTATGGAGGAACTGGAGTCCAAGTTGATCATCCTCCTCCTCCACGTGGCTATTTTGGTAATACTCAATCTAGTTAGTGAGTCCTCCACTTCGGGGACCTTTTTCTATGTTTCTCTTATTATGTATTGAGATACTCTTCTTTATGTTCTATTTTGACTGTGAGGGTGAGCCCGGTTGCTTTGTCTTGGCCCCCGCTCTTATCTATGTAGTAGAGGTGTTTGTTGAACATGTTGTGTATCTATGAATGAGCTTTGACTCTTTGCCTCTTGATTATGATGTTGTGCAATCTTGCCCCTTAGTCCCTTTGCCCCTATTTTTACTCTTTTATGTCTTTTATATACTTCTGCGACCATTGATATGTAATGATAAGTTAAGAGGCTTGTTTGGGGTTCCTTTGGGTTCCCCATTCATCATGTAACGTGTAGGCCCAAGGCTTGGATCGTGACAAACTTGGTATCAGAGCACTAGGTTGATAGATCCTCGGAGTCCAACACACCGCGTCGATTAAAGTCCTATTCATAGTTGTGAAGCAAGCTATGACTATGAATAGGAGGCTATGAGATATTTTAGGAAATGTTTCCCTTCTTCATGTTTTAAGTCGTACTATAGAGTTATGGTAAGTTTTTCCCCCATAACGATTCTTATTTGCTATACTAGATCATGACAAACACTCGAGGAAGAAGCGCCAAACTCCCAAGGAGCAACCTAACAATGGTGAGCTCTGGGATGCTTTCACTATACTTGCCCAAGTTGTGCCCAACCAAGTCAATCAAAGGGCCCAATCCCCTCATGCTACTACCCTAGAAGGTAAGGGATTTCATAAGGATGAATCCTCCGGTGTTCTATGGGTCAAATGTGGATGAAGATCCACAAGAGTTCATTGATGAGGTCTAATAGATCTTAAATATCATGGGTGTTGGGCCGAATGAAAAGGTGGAGTTGGCGGCATACCAACTCAAAGGGGTAGCCCAAGTATGGTATGATCAATGGAAGGGTGAGAAGGGAATTGGTAATGTGGTGCTTTGGGAGGAGTTCAAATTAACTTTCCTTAATCGATTTTTCCCTCTTGAGCTTAGGAAAGCTAAGTTGTTGTAGTTTATGAACTTGAAACAAGGTGCTCTGAGTGTAAGGGAGTATACCCTCAAGTTTAATCAACTTTCAAAGTATGCTCCTCATTTGGTGGCCGATCCTAGATCTAGGATGAACAAGTTTGTGATGGGGGTCTTCGACTTGGTGAGTGAGGAATGCCAGTCTGCTTTGTTAATTAGTGACATGGACTTGTCTCGGTCGATGGTATATGCCGAGCCAATGGAGGATGAAAATTTGATGAAGAGGACGTTTCTTGATGCCAAGAGGGCCTGTCTTGGGGCTAAATTCCAAAGGGATAGCCAGTTCCATCAAGCCCAAGGGTCTCATCATGCTACAAATAGGGGGTTTGCCAATGAATTTCCTAGGGCTCAAAGTGTTGGTGTTGTGGCTCCCATTAATGTGTGTCCTATATGTGGGAAGAGTCATAGGGGCCTATTTTGATAGGTTCTAATACATGCTTTGGTTGTGGGGAGCTTGGTCACAAAAGAGTGAATTGTCCAAGAAATTGTGCAAGGACCGGGGTGCAAATGTGATTCCATTGGGTAGAGGTGGTCCTCAAGGTGGTGCCCCAAGGCTGTCACGCCCCAAGTCCTGTTAGGGCGGACCGGCACCCGTTGCCGATAAGGCTTGAGTGAATCAACCTACAGCTATTCATTTTCTATACATTTTATAAAGGATTTCTATATTGAACATGGGCTACCACACATCAAAAACTATATACTTTTGTAACACCCCACACTTTACACTACTAGTACAACGCAAATGAAACATGACATGGTCAGTCAAATTAGCGCTAATTTTTAAAAGTGCTTGAATCTTGTGTTAATGAGTTATATGTGCATCTAACTCTTAAGAGGGTTGAGTGTGTACATGTTTTGTGTCGAATTGAGGAGATCATGGCCTTAAACAAAGTGAGAATATTGAGGTGTCTGTAGGACTTAAGAAGCTAGCAGGTGAGTCACCTACTTGTTTATCTTAAATTTGCTAGCTAAACGAAGACGAAGACCGACGTCAAATTTGTCCAAGTCCAATTATGAATAAAGTCCGTGTTAAGGGTGTGACTTTAGCCCATGTTTTAGCATCATAAATGGGCTACATTTTCAGCCCATTAAGTATAATAAAAAGGGCCCAAAGACATTACAACACACTTATTTGGGCCCAAAACTAAGTGAAGAGAAAGTTGGAAAATAGGTAGCCCAAGCCCATCAACTTGGAGACTCATTTAGGCCCAAGTGTAAGGGCCAAGCTGCTGGATAAGCAGATTATCAATGTGTGGTATAAGGTGGTCAAAATGTCAAGAGTAAGTCAGACAAATACCCTTTTATAAAGGGCTCAAAAGTAGCTCCACAATTCATTTCTTAACTTGAACACACAAAATCAGATTGCTCTCTCTATTT
>JAPFFP010044577.1:0-34917 GCA_026153255.1 Solanum medicagineum | reverse complement strand
CGCTAATTTGACCAAACCATATCATGTTTCATTTGCATAGTACTAGTATTGTAAGATGTGGGGTGTTACATCCTCCCACCATTAGGAACATTCATCCTCGAATGTAAGCACAATTGGATAGCTTAACCAAGTTTAAATCTTTACTTACACAAACTTTTGACAACACACTAAGTATTTAATCACACGTACCTATTAGTGTCCCAGTTCTGCATGTTGGACTTCCTCTTTAGCTTCAAATAAGTAAGGGTATTTTAATTTCATTGCGTCCTCGGCCTCCCATCCTATTTCTTCTGCTTGCTGGTTCCTCCAAAGTACCTTCACTGAAGCTATTTCCTTATTCCTTAGCTTCTTAACTTGACGATCAAGAATAGCAACAGGTACCTCTTCATAGGTGAGATCTCCTGTAACCTGCAAATCCTCAATAGGAGTGATATGGGATGGGTTACCTATGCATTTTCGAAGCATTGAGACATGAAAAACTAGATGAACCATTGAAAGCTCCTGGGGTAGCTCTAGTTAATATGCAACCTGCCCAAACCTCTTAATAATTTTATATGGACCTATGTAACGTGGGCTCAATTTTCCTTTCTTACCAAATCTCATAGCCCCTTTCATCGGAGACACCTTTAAAAATACCCAATCCCCTACTGAGAATTCCAGTCCTCTATTTCTAGCATCCGCATATGATATGTGACGACTTTTGGCTATTTCTAGCTGCTCCTGTATTACCTTAACTTTTTCCATGGTTTGTTGTACTAGATCTGGCCCAAGCAAGGTAGTTTCACCCACTTCAAACCATCCAATTGGAGACCTACATTTCCTCCCATACAAAGCTTCGTAAGGTGCTATCTTGATACTCGTGTGGTAGCTATTATTATAGGAAAATTCAATAAGTGGAAAATGGTCCTCCAAACTACCTTTAAAGTCCCATGCACAAGCTCGCAACATATCTTCAAGTTTCTGAATAGTGTGTTCTGCTTGACCGTCTTTTTAAGGGTGGAACGCTGTACTCAAGTTCACGTGTGTCCCTAAACTCCTTTGGAAGGAATTTCAAAACTTTGCAGTGAATTGAGCTTCTCGGTCAGATATAATGGAGATTGGGACTCCATGTAGCCTGACTATCTCTTTAAGGTATAGCTTGACATAGTCTTCAGTTGTATAATCACTCTTGAATTGCAAGAAGTGTGCTAACTTTGTGAGTCTGTCAACTATTACCTATATGGAGTCAAACTTCTGAAATGAGCGAGGCAACCCGGTAACAAAATCCATATTGATCATATCCCACTTCCATGTTAGAAGTTCTATACACTGCATATAACCTACTGGCTTTTGGTGTTCTACTTTCACTTGTTTGCAATTTGGACATTGATCCACAAATTCTGCAAGGGCCTTTTTCATGCCTCCGCACCAAAATATTCCCTTCAGGTCATGGTACATCTTACCACGGCTTGATCACCAGTATTCATGATTGTCTTATGGCTCAGAGCATCGGCTACCACATTTACCTTCACCGGATGGTAAAGTATACCAACGTCATAATCCTTCATTATCTCTATCCACCTCTGCTATCTTAAGTTTAGGTCTTTCTGCTTTAAGGTGTATTACAGGCTCTTACGATCGGTATATATGCCAACGTGAACCCCATACAAATAGTGGCGCCATATTTTCACAGCAAACACAACCGCTGCTAGCTCAAGATCATGTGTTGGATAGTTTTTCTCATGTGTTCGTAGCTGTCTAGATAAGCAACTACCCTACCATTCTGTGTCAGTACACACCCTAATCCAACTTCTGAAGTATCGCAATACACTGCATACCCCTCTGTGCCTTCTGGGAATACTAGCACAGGTGAAGAAGTTAGCTTATTTTTCAGCTCCTGGAAGCTCCTTTCATATGCATCATTCCATTGGAACTTGGTTTCTTTATATGTCAACTTTGTTAGAGGTGCAGAATTAGAAGAAAAACTTTCAACAAACCTTCTATAATAACCTACCAACCCTAGAAAGCTCCGAACTTCCATGGGTGTCGTAGGCCTTGGCCAATCTTTCATTGCCTCTATCTTTTGTGAATAAACCCTTATTCCTTCATCAGACACAATATAACCCAAGAATTCCACT
Source organism: Solanum medicagineum (assembly GCA_026153255.1). NCBI lineage: Eukaryota > Viridiplantae > Streptophyta > Magnoliopsida > Solanales > Solanaceae > Solanum > Solanum medicagineum. The sequence continues at coordinate 32,800 of JAPFFP010044577.1, read as the reverse complement.
AATTTTAGCCAAAATTCACATTTAGAAAATTTGGCATACAACTGTCGATCACGAAGAACCTGTAACACTTGTCGTAAGTGATTTGCGTAGTCCTCTTCTGATCTTTAATATATCAAAATGTCATCTATAAATACTATCACAAACACATCCAAGAATGGCTAAAATACCCTATTTATCGGATCCATAAAAATTGTGACCACATTAGGTAAAACTTCCAAATTTTGCCGACTCCCCAGAGCATAAGTGCGATTCTGGACTCCATTAGAGCTAGCTGCCCCTCTAACACCTCTACCACGACCCATAGGTGCTTGTTGACTCCCACATAATTAAGGAACTAATAATGATGATGCAACAGTTGACCCAGTAAATTGTGCTATATCACCCATACGTCTCCTCGGGCAATCTCTCATCATATGCCCTGGGGCACCACACCAATAACAAGCGTCTATACCAACATGACATATACCTAAATGACTCCTTCCACACTGTTTACAAGGCTGCATAGCGGTCATTTGCTGGCCTGCCGAATATCCCACTGTCCAGGCGCCTTGCCCTTCACCTTTTGGACCAAACTGATTTCTCCTAGAACCCTGAAGTTGTGATGGAGTAATGGTTGCAGAGTAGGAGGATGATGGCCTAGGAGGTCTATAAAAAAATCGAGGCCTAAGCTCACCTTAGGGTGGTGTAAACTTCCTTGTAGACCTGGCCCTTTTGGACTGCGCCCTTTCTGACTCTTGTGTCCTTCTCCTTTGCCTTTGATCCTCCAATTTCTGTGCAAAAGCTTACAATCTCGCTTTATCCATGTCTTTATTCAAGGAAGCAATGGTCTCTGACCAGATACGTATCCAATCTATCCACATATCGATGAACTTTGTCTGCCATAGTAGCAGCTACATTAAGAGCATACCTGGCCAGGGAATTAAATTGAAGGCTATACTCCCTCACGCTCATATTCCCTTGGTGGAGATTCAAGAACTGATCTGCACGGGCCTCTGAGATCCCTAATGGCAAGTAATGGTCAAGACATACCTCTTTGAACTCCTTCCAGGTAGTTGGGGTTAAATCTTTACCCTTAGATTGCTTCCAAGCTTCATACCACAATATAGCCACACCCTTTGACCTATATGTCGCTAACTCAATAGCTTTTGTACCACTCACAAACATAAGATCTAAAGTGCGCTGAATCTGATCAATAAGGTCTTGGAGATCTTCATTAGGATCTTATCCAGTGAAGGATGGAGGTTCCAAATTAAGAAAATCACGTATCTTTGTGCCAGCTACCCTATTCGCACCACCTGCACCTATAACCGTACCTTCCTGTCTTTGACCTTGGCCAGCAACTATACGGGTTAATAGTTGGACTGCATTTCTCAAATCCTGCACGGTAGCATCAATAGGTGGTTCTGGGGAAATTTCACTACTTCCGGGTTCATCAAGAGCTGGAAGAGTTGGAGATGTCTGTGACAAAGAATCATCTTAAGCCTCATTTCGTTGTCTCATCTGACTGGGTACACCAACCACCATTTCTACTCTCTTCCCTTTACCTTTGTTCTTCCTAGTTTCTAGCATACTTGTTGTACAAAACAATTTAGGGGTTAGACACAATCCACCTAACACTTGACTCTATGGCACGATCCAAAGAATAAAAGAAAGTAAGCACTCATAAATGCCACGTAGCCTCCTGCTTATAAATGTGATGTACAACACATCGATAAACAAGACTTCACATAGACACGACATCATAGAGTCTCTAGGATGACCCGCTCTGATACCACTTCTGTCACGCCCAAAGTCCCGTTAGGGCGAACTAGCACCCATTACCGATAAAGCTCGGGAGAACTAACCTGTATCCATACTCTTTCTATACATATTATAAGAGATTTCTATATTCTACATGCCTTTAAGAAAATAAACAGTGATAACAAGTTAAAAGGAAATGCATATGGCTAGGCCGTTAGGGCCACGTTGTCTAAAGTACGAGACATGACCACACCTTAATTTTCATAGTCTACAAAGTCTCTAGGTATGGAAAAGTATCTGATAAGGGTTGGGAGAGGCCCCGCCTCGGCTAACTATACAACACAAGAATATAAGCTCAAGACACACAAAACTCCGAAGCAACCTGGAGCTTGGTAACAGCAGTTGGATATCATGTACTCCTACTGGGGAGATTTACTAACACCTATACCTGCAGCATGAAATGCAGGTCCCTCGTAAGGGATGTTAGTATGAGATAATGTACTGAATATGTAAGGCAAATGAAACACTGTATATGAAGTAACAACTCAAATAAAACTATGCACTGGTGTAGGATAAGAGACCACCCTTAGTTATACTGTGGGATCATGTACTTTATGTTCTTTTTGTTACTTTACCTTTACTTTATAGTCTGTGCACAACAAGTAATACAAATGGCCAATTGATCAGTGGTAAATCTATATCAGGATCGGCCCTAGATAGGCTTTTCCTTTAACCCGTTGGGCTACCCCCATGATAGGATCGACCCTGGCTAGGTGATTCTTCCACCCCTCAGGTTACCACCCATCAATAAAAAATATACTTTACCTTTCAATTACCTATGAGATGATTCTTTTGGTGCTCACAATATTGGAGTTGTAGGACTATAGATATAGCATGTGATATGTAGATAATCATACGAGATAAGATGACAATGAACGGAGTACGTTACACAAATAATGAAATGCGTATGAGATGAAACAACTCGTGAACTTTATTTAGCAACAAGAACCCATGTAACTTGGTATCCACGTATGTGTGTAGATTTTAAGGTGACTATGTATGGGAGCATATGAACTTGTGAAAGAGTGGAGACAGGGTTAATAGTTGTGTCGGAGTTGGTAAGTGCCTTTATGTGCCAAGGAGGGATCTATGTTTCATGCCAAATAATATGAACTCAAGTATCCTTACATACCTCGCTATACGACCTCGCTATTACCTCAAGATAACCTTCCCTTCCTCTAAATATTTATCTACAAGAAAGTAGCTGATGAAACTAGCATTAGCAGCCAATAGATACATCTTGGCAACCCAATCTCATAAAAAAAAAACAACATATGAGTAGCAAGTGTATAATTATACGAGCGTATTCTTTCAACCTTTCCACCACTAATTATATTTTCTAATACACATTCTCATATACATATCATGTGCAGCCTGATTTAGTGCCATAATAGTCTTACAATAGCCCACAAATTCACAACACATAACAATTCTACACAACATACAAATAGGCGGCATAATGTTACGTCCCTTCGCCACATTTTGACGTCGACAATCCGAACCTGTTTCAACTTTATCCAAATTGTCCTCAAACCATCTATACATTGAAATAGCTGTAAAACAATCTTAGAATAGTACCAAAGTAGTCATGAAGGATGTGAGGCAATAGCCTTCCATCCATTAGCCCACAAGTTCGTACTAAGAGTACAATTACGATATCTTATAAGAATTCACTTTTGCAGATTGTAAAAGTGGTGAAGCAGCTTAATTACATCACTAACAAACTATACCTTGTCAAGAACATAAGTCTTACTTCATAATTCAGCTAACCAAGAAGAGAAAATCCTCTTGAATAACAAGAAAAGTTCAGAACAATCTTTAGGACACATGCTGTCCAAATTTTTCAACATTTACCTAACCAACATAGTTTCTACTTTTTCATGAAGAAACCTTATTAAACACACAACTATAATCACTTACCTTTACCGTCAAGGTTGAGGGCCTCCTTAAGAACCCTAAAAGCTTCTTTTGTCTGCTTTACAAAGTCAAGAAAGAAGAACAAAGAAGCTTTGTGAAAGCTGAAATTTTCCAAGTCTAAGAATGAATTATATTTGCTGCTTGTAACCCCTTTTAAAGGATTACTTTGGCTGACTTTCTTTTACGTTTTAAGCCTTATTTTATCAAGTTAACAAGGTACCATTTTGCCCCTTTCACTTGGGCCTTATTGGGTTGCAAATTAATGGGCCTTGGCTGCCCTTTTTCCCCTTTCTCTTAGTTAGTTTGGGCCTACATTATTAAAGAAATTGTGATGTCTTTGGGATCTTTTAATATCCTTCTTGGACTAAAAATATAGTCCATTTATGATGCTAAAACATGGGCTAAATTTACACCCTTAACACGGACTTTATTCATAATTGGACTTGGACAAATTCGTCATCGGTCCTCGTCTCCATTTAGCTAGCAATTTAAGCTAAGCAAGTTGGTGACTCACCTGCTAGCTTCCAAAGTCCTACATGCACCTCAATTCTCTCACTTTGTTTAGGGTCGCGATCTCTTGAATTTGACATAAACTTATTTACAGTCGACCCTCTTCAGCGTTAGACATACATATAGCCCTCTAATTTGAGATTAAAGCACTTTTAAAAATGGGCGCTAATTTGACCAAACCATATCATGTTTCATTTGCATAGTACTAGTATTGTAATATGTGGGGTGTTGCAAATGGTATGCTAAGTTTACCAAACCTTTAATCTAGGTGAAAGGTAAATCTCATTACATGATTTGATCCATCCCCACAGTGTGACATTAATAACCCTTACCTATTGTCCCAATACAACCTCCCAGTGATCTAGTTTAGTTGATTATACGAGAAGACACCAATTGAATCCCATTAATTAATCACTTTCCCCATTCATTAATATGTTGATCTAGTCATTAACAACTAGGTGAGTTCTACTTTTGGCCTCCATTAAAAAGCAATCAAAATGAAGACAATTAATTAATAATGTATGCACACTTTCCTAGAATTATGAATTATCTAGTTTTAGCTTGTTCGCTCTTCATGGTTCTCACAACCCTAGATGTGGATTTAGCTATGCATAATCATTGTAGATGCAAGAATCCTGATATGGAGTAACATTACTGAGCACTTACAAAGAGGAATTTAAGAACAAGAAAACCAAAACTCTTCACTAGAAATCACAAACGAAGTGTTGTTAGAAATCACAAAGTTGTGTTCCATGTGTCTCTATGCACTTCTCTCTTTGTTTTTGGTTGTTACCTTTCATTGTCTGCCTAAAATAAATTAAAAAACCTATTTATGATTACTAAAATGCAAGTCCAAGACAAAATAGGAAAATTGGAGTAAGGTCACGGGTCGTACTAAGTTGTACGGCCTGTACTGGGCTTCGTGATCTTCTATCTTCAAAATTGGGTTACACTTCCATGAGACCTTTCTATGGGTTGTATTCAGACTTACGACCCATAAAGGGTTTTGTCTGACAACTTTCAAGAAAATCCTAAAATATGATCCTCAAGCCATGAAACCTCATCCACAACTCGCACAAAATTCTACAACTCATCTAAAGTTCATGAGCGCAATCAGAAAATAGGCCCATCACTAGATCTCAACCACAAACCCACTTTACGACTCATGGAAAATTCCACGGCCGTAGAGTGCTTTGTACTTCACCAAACATGCAACATCTGCAATACTTAGCCAAAATCATGCCAAATGTTTAATCTTGAAAAACAAAATAAAAACACATCAAACCCACTAAATAACTTTGAGAACACTCAAAATTCTATGTTTTAAGCATCAAAAAGTGATGTATTTTGACAGCACATCAACACTCTCAACTTAAAACTGTTGCTTGTCCTCAAGTGACAGACTCAATCTACATAAGTTGTACAGTAACACACAAAACTCGATCTAATGGCACACATCATTCCCAAATCAAGCAAAGATACCCACACTACTCATCAATGCATATCGAAAAGCTATCAAACAAACCAACGCAGATCAATACATGTGACAGTGCAAATATGACAAGTAAGGTAACCACAGATAAGTAACAATCACTTAAATATCCTAAAATCAATAATGCAACGCAAGTATCCTCACCAAAAGAAGTTCTATATCTACTCATGATAGTATTTTAAGATTCAAATGCTTGGGACTACGCAAAATCACTCATCTCACAACAGATATTCAAGCACCATGCTCAATACCGTATGCTTGCCACTATACTCACAACTATGACCTTCGAGAATTTGGACTAAGATCACTATAGGACTTTCTTGGCTTATAACACTGGCTCAAGGGGCTTTGGTATGATGTTTTGGGAGCATAGTTACTAATGGCTCTCCTCAACACTACATTGTTCTACACTTTTACCCTACAACACTGTCATTTTTCAACTCATTCTCCCTTTCTCCTATTGCAAACTTTTCTAGATACCTTACTCTCATTTTTAGCTCATTACCTTCTATTTTCACATTCTTTTTCTTTTTATCTCATTCTTTAGGAATCTATTCATTGTTCTTGCACCCATAACACATTTTGTGTGATTACCTTTACACCAGCCACCCTCAACTTAGGCTTTGGCTTGAGTCGAGGTGCATAATATTCAACCTATGAACTAGCGCCACTTTAGGTAGCCACCCTCAACTTAAGCTTTTTACCTCACTCAAGGTACAAAATATTCAAGGAAGGATCAAAGCTAATTTCAGGATCTCATATTCAACAAGGCTAGGTTACTTAGGTATTTACAAAGAAAAGTGTGCATGCAAAGCTCAAACATTGGGATCAAGGGATACATTACACATTTGGTTGGTTATTTAGGCTAAGTGGACTAATATGAACAATGGCCTAAACTACTTTCCTAACCAACTAACCTATAATCTAAGTTAGAGTAACAGGGCAAGTTTTGAATTAAAGCACAGTATAGGAATTAAGCAAAGAAAGCTCACACACACATAGCAATGATTACACTATCAATATAGACTCTCAATTCATGCTTTTCATCACAATTAACCGTCACTTATCAGAACAAGCACTGTCAAGCATTACTATCACATGGTTGTTATCAAGACTACCAAAAATAATTTTAATAGGTATTATTTTTTACACAAAAACTATCATATACGATAAACTTCAGTACTACATGATACTAATACTACCTACACATCCTAAACATGCCGGTTCAATAGAAAATAAATGTCCTTAGGGAAAGAACACATGCAAGGAAACCCCTGGGATTCAAAATTTAGGTAGTTATTGGCCATACTTACTCAAACAAACTTCACTGAAGCCTATAACTACCAATATCCCATTGAAAAAAGTTTGCATTGTCCTCAATGCACGAAATCTAATAGTATCAATGAAACAATCCCATAAAGTGCACGAAAATATGCCTCGAAAGTGTCCAGAATCATAATTTCCATATATCTCAAAATGCGTGCGTGATATCAAAAATATGACTTCATATTCTTGATCATGGGGAAAAATTGAGTGGGAAATGGGTCTAACCCTAATTTTAGAGCAACCATGGCAAAATTTGGTTTTGCCAAGTTCGCAAAACAATGGCGATCCGCAATGGTATGATGCTCAGCCATCGCAGAATAGTGTAAAATTTGCCTCCGCGATAGGTCCGCATTGCAGACCTGTGCATTTTGTTGTCAGTGACTTTTATCTCGGTCCAAGGCTTTTGGGTCTTGGGCCTAAGTCTTCCTATGCACGAAAATACCTATACTTAGCCATATTTTACCTTCATATCATACAAGACATTCCCCAATACTCTCTTAAATACTTAGACAAATATTTCACCCCAAATGTCAAAGTTCTGAAACTCATCCGAATCTTAAGGATTTCACTCAAGCTTCAAATCTCCATTTTCAATCTTCATCAAGGATTCTCCAAAGTAAAGGTATGTGGGTTTCAACAATTGGGTCCTTTCACCCATGGTGCCTAAGCGTCTTTTTTACCTAAATCTCATGTTTCTAAGTTGATTTACTTATGGGTTTTACTTATTATGAATTTGACTATGAACTATGTTGCGGTTTTGTAAAAGTGTGACGGTTTAAGCAAGTTTTGAGCTATGAATCTTGGATCTATATTGATATTTGATAAATTGTTTTGATGTATATTGCATGATGGTATTGCCATGTATTGGTAGGTCATTTTACATTGGATTTTCTTGCATGATTTCACTCTTGAATTGCATGATCTACACTAGCATTACACACCTGACAAGTGTTTGATAAAATATTCGGTTATGGATTCTTGAGTTGTTGAATATCCAAAGCATGGCTTATGATTTGAATGAATTTATGATGATGAAAGGAATGTACATATGTTTCATTTTCCTCTATGGTATTGTTAGTTGACCAAGCCTCGATCGGGGGGGTTGAAGGCCCAGGTAACTGTATTGAGGGGTTGGTACCTCGATTGCCTCGCTCGGGAGGTAGTAGGCCCATGCTACCATAATTGGGGGGTATGTACCTCAATAACCACGTTGAGGGGTTTGTACCTTAATCGCCTCTCCAATGGGATGGTAGGCCTTGGATATTCTATATTGATGGCCACTTGTTACACACGTACTATGTTCCACGTAAGCATAATTTACTCTAAGCAAAATTCATGCATGCCATATTGCTATATGCTTATCCATTGCCTATGTTTATGCATTTCGGTTATGTTGCTTATCTCTTATTGCATTGTATCCTACACACATAGTATACTCAAACGTAGTAACGCATATTCTATGCCTACACGATGTTACCATATAGGAACCGGAGCCCCTCTTAATCATCCTACTCCTCTACGTGGCTAGTATGATCTCTCTCAAGCTAGTTGGTAAGTCCTCAACTCCGAGGACGACATTTTTTGCTCTTATGTTATGCTGAGACTCTCTTTTCTTAATTTATATACTTTGATTATGAGGGTGAGACCGGCTGCTTGTCTTGGCCCCCGCTAAGTTTTATTTGTAGAGTTGTTGTTGGACGAGTTATGTAATGATGCTATTAGATTGCCCCTCTCTCTCTCTCTCTCTCGACTCTTTAATGTTTTATGATATGGAAAAGTTGCCTTAGTCCCTTATCCTTTCTTTATACTCTTGTTGTTGTTTTATTACTTTCGCGACCAATGATGTGTAATGATATGTTAAGAGGCTTGCTTGGGGTCCCTTCGGGTTCCCCATACGCCGTGTCATGTCTAGGCCCTAGGCTTGGGTCGTGAATCAATGCATAGGGGTGAAAAAACATACTTGGGCACCTAAGTGTTGGTCTATGATAGAGTCTAACCACCCTCAACCTGCCTCCTGGTCTCTTCAGTAGTGGTAGCATGTTTGAAGGGTCCAACACCACTCATCCTCTCTATCTCGCGCATCTACCGGACATTCTCATCTTGCATGGAGTGAAGCCTAGCAAGCTTAAGCTGCTCCTCCTTTTTTATCCCCATCTTTTACCTTGCACCAACTGGAACATAAGTGTGGGTCCACTTCCCGAGGGAGTGAAATAGTATCTCCTCAAGGCCAAATGTATCGACAACTAGCTCAGTGGGATTAGACAGTGGAAGAACAATCCGTTCCAATATTACTGCCCTCATCTCAGTCCAGAGCTGCTAGATCTCCATCTGAATGGCTGCCAAATTTGCAGCCTGGGATGAACCAAGGCTCTACTCTACTCACTTCTCAAATGTATCAATGCGGTTGTGTACTGGTATGAGCCTCTCCTGAATAGTAGCTACGCAGTGCATCTGCATATGAGCCTCAGCTCTAAGATGGCCTGGCGAACCCACGGTCGAATTTATTATAGTAACAGAGACTCAGTGCATGCCTGCCTCTGTACCAGGGCCTTAATCGATGTCACTGACACGTACATCATGCCAATGGGTACTGAGTGTGCAGGCATGGTGTGGCCTCTAGTGCAGTAGTGGGCCGCTTCATAATTTCAACCTTGCTCTGTGGGGACCCCTCGGTAGTAGGAGCAGCAGTGGTAGAAGATGATAAAGGCTTAGATGGTGGCGCTCGGTGACTATCTCTGGCATCTAGGCAGAAGGGTGTGGTGATCGTCGAAGAGACGGATCCTTATCGACCTTTATCAGGCTAGTAGCCAAGGTCCTCTAAACCTCAATTAGAGAGTCCAAGTGATGAAGAACCCCACTGTTATATAGAGTCGATGCATGAAGCATGGGAAAGGGATGGAGGTGGACCTCTTCAGGGCCTCCTCATGAATCGCTCTGCAATCAAGCGCCTAATCTATGCCATAGCTAGTGAAGATGCTAGCAACAAGTATCGTGAAGTCTGGCATCAAGGTGTTATCTGTAAGTGTTGGCCAGATCAGCGATCTCACCACAGCCCACCAAAATTTGCCAGTGAAGTTGAGGGACGCCTTTACTATAGGCGCCGACGAAGTAGATACCCACTCAGGGTCCTAGTCCTGCTCAGCAACATGATCAACTGCCCATAACATTAGTGCAGCCTTTTGGGCTGGATCTCTCATCAAGACCTTGTCCTGAGTCTGCCCCAACCTGTGATCAAACTTAGTTGTGGTCCTGTGGGCCTGGTACTTAGGACCAAAAAACATGTGGCTGATGGTGGTCTCTAATATATTGACCTGTACTCCCCTCACCCTCGTGTGTGTCAATTAGGTCTGAGTGAGGGATTGATTTCCCTTAGGAAGTGATTCTAGGATGGTTATGGTGTAAGATGCAAAGAACTCTAGAACCATCGGTGGGGAGTACTTCCCCGATGGTGATGCTAGCCACTGAAGTCTATATCGGGCAATGGTGTCCTGGAGTCTGGGGACACTGTCTAGCCTTGAGTTAATGATCCAGGGCTCTTAGAATATGGAGAAGGTTGGTTCGCCCCACTCATCCTCCTGTACATCATCCTGGTAGATCCACTGCATGCCCCGTACTTACCACCGGTTAGATAATGCATTCGAAGGCGAGATGGTGCTTAAGGTGCTGATGATGACTCAAACTCTGATTCCACTCTAGACCTGGACTCGAATCCCTCTCTGGAGAAAGTCATCTATACAGAAATGCTACCCTACCATGTCCCTCGCCAGACTAGGAAGGGTAGACTATGATGACCTGAGTCTAGTGCTGCCCTGACTATCTAGAAGTAGCCCATGTCTATGGTCGCTCGGTGCCCACATCAAGCTGGACATCAAGGTCCTATAGAGATCTACTAGCCTCAGAGCTGCCCTGGGCGTCCGAGGGCTCATCTCTCATTCGCGTTGCATGGATTGTATATCACTCTTTCTTAGTTTTGGGGCCATGGTACCTGAAATGCAGACATTTAATATCTTGGTTAGCTCCACAGGTACCAGAAAACAAGAATTTATCAGAAATGGTGATAGAAGAACCTATGAAGGCTTGTGGGCCGTAGGTAAAATTATGGGCCATAAAAGTCTTTCGTAAGTGTCAGGTTATAGCAAAATCAGTTACTGGGACTGCACCAATAAGGCCAAGTTTGGCTCATAGAATATTTTACAGGCCATAGACTGAGTCGTAGATATAGTTCCAGGCTTAATAACTTGCTGGCATTACCCTACGAAACCTGTCTACGAGTCGTAGACTAAACTACAGCCCGTAAAAGGTCTAGTCTGATGGAGTCTTAGAAACTCTAGGCTACGGGAACTTCTTACAAGGGGCAACTGCGTATTGTGGATTATTCCATAGGCTGTAGAAGACCCTCATTATGTGAAAATTCTAGTGGCTTAGGTTTTCTAAGCCCATCAAACGGGTCCTAAACGAAATCAACAGACCACACTGCTTAAATTCAGCACCAAAGCAGTACTTTTATGCACTTAGATAATGTCCACAATTTACCCAATGCCCCATATGCAATGATTATACACTACCCCATCAAATATCATTTTATACATGTACACCACGTTCTAACTACCATTTGATAGTTAAAAGTCATGCCACTACGCGCACACATGCAATCACATGTCATTTTCGCACAATAATTTCCATGTAATTCCAATGACATATGACTACTAATGTGATGTCAACATACAATACTTTTGATGCTTAAAACTTTGAATTTTGTATTTTTTCAAAGTGATGTTAGTGGAGTTGATGTGCTTTATATTTGTTTTACAGGATTACAGGGTTGGCACAGTTTTTGGGCTAAGTGTGCAGATTTTGCAAAAGTTGAGGTTTCGCGAGACCTTTTATAGGCTGTGGAAAATTCCATCGGCTGTAGGTTTGGTTTCGTACACAATTCTAGTGAAAGGTGATTTTCTAAAGTTGAGCCTACAAACATGCAAGATGAACTGTAGAAGATTTCATAAGCCTTAGACTTGGTATCATGCCCTAAGGATCAAAAAGTGGGAAATTACTAAAATGTTATCAAAAGAAACCCTTTACGTGGCATAGAACTTTACATGGCTCATAAATGGGTAACATAGAAGTCAACTCCAGAATTCAAGATGAATTCCACGAAGCCCTGAATACTGGTTGTAGAACTTATATGGCCCAAAGAGCCTGCACACCAAGTTCTCCTATTTCATTTTGGTTTTGTATTTTAAAGACTATAAATAGGGTTTTTAGGTTATATTTCATATGGAACGTAATAGAACCGTAAAGAATAGTAGAGAGCTTGAGAGAAACACTTGTAAAATATTATTTTGTCTCTTTAATTCAATCTTATGATTCTTGGTGAAAAACTTGGATTTATTGTTCTTAATTCTCTTGTGTAAGTGCACTATTATGTTATTCAAATTCATGATTCTTACATCTACACTTATCATGAATAGCTAAATCTATAGCTGGAGTTGTTGATGTCGCCTAAGTTACACCTCCTTTTTAGATGATAAAGCGGTCACTATCAATAAATATAACCTAACAAAAGTTAGGGTCGAACCCACAGGGAATCCGTAGACTCAAGAGAATTTACCAATTTGCAATCTGAATGATTAACCAACCTACCTCCATAAAAAGGGGGGGTTTGCAATAATCAATGAGGAACCCGAAGGAACCCTAAAGAAGCCTCATAGCATATCATTATACATCCTTGATCGCGGAAGCAATATAAAAAAATATAAGAAACATGAACAAGGGGGAATTAGGAGTAAGGGAGAGAGAGAGTTTAATACTTAAATAACATAGCTGAGTCAAGCTCAAAAATAATACATAATGTGACACCCCGTAACTTTATGCTCTTGTATATCCATGTTTCAAGCCTCACTTGGTGAGGTTGGGGGTGTACTAGATTCATGGGAGACTCCTAGTACCTAAACGAGTTCAAAACTTACCTCCAAGTTGAGTTTTGGGTGTTGTTTCATACAAGGATCAACTTTAAACTAGCATAACTCTTATCAAATTTGGAACTGGGTGGCCCACGATATATCAAATGAAAGCCCTTTGAGTTATCTCGCAATGCACTTTGTTTCACCTCATTTCGACGTTGGATGAAGGAGTTATAACCATCTTCGTGAGACCTTCCTGTGTAGTGAAGCCCCACGAGCACTCCACACGATCCATGGAGTGACACACGGCCAGTGAAGTCTCCAGTGAGACGACACTTTGCCAATTTTTCCATCTGTTCACTTATGGCATCTCCATAAATTTTAATTACTCCAATGCCCTTTTTAGACTTTCAATGCTATATTAACCATCCTAAAAGACCTAAACAATATTTCAAAAGGTTCAAACTCATCACTATCATCTCAAATACACTCTCAATTCTCTAAAAAGCCTCCATCAAGCCCCAATTCAATTTCAAGGAAACCAAATAACAAGATTGGATACAAGGATCATTTCCAAGCCTCCATTCTTCCCAATCTCAATTCCAGGCAACTCTAGACCTAAGGTATGAGGGTTTCTTTCATGGGATCCTTTCACCCATGATACCTAAGCTTCTTTTTCCTAAATTTCATGATTTAAAGTTTAGTTTACAAATGGGTTTACTAGTATGAACATGTTTATGAACTATGTTAAAGCTATGTAAAGTTGTGACTATTTTGCTATGTTGTGAGCTATATATCTTGGATCTATTGTAAGTTGTTATGAGGGGTTTTGATATGAATGTCTTAAGGATCTTGCAAGGTGTTGATTGATGGTTTTACAATAGATTTACTTGCATGATTTCATCTCTAAATTTGCATGGTATTTTACCCTTACCCTTACTATACACCCCCAAAGTCTTTGATAAAATGTCCGGTTATGGTTTCTTGAGGAATTGAAGGTCCTAAGCATGAGATATGATATGAATGATGTAATGATGATGAAATGAGATTATGTATATGATTATTCTTATATGAAGTGTTGGATAAGACTATGTGATGAATCATATGCAAAGTGTAGAACTCGACCCTGCCCAATCTGGGGGAGGGGGGTCTAAGCGCCCAGATAACCTAGTGAAGGATTTGTCCTTCTCCACCTAGTGATGGGGCGGCATCACCACCAACCTAGATGGAGGTTAGTACTCATCAACCTAGATGAGGGTTAATACTCATCCACCTAAGTGATGGGACGGCATCATCACCAACCTAGATGAGGGTCAGTACTTATCCACCTAAGTGATGGGGCGGCATCATCACTAACATTGATAGGGGTTAGTACTCATCAACCTAGATGAGGGTTAGTACTCATCCACCTTGGTGATGAGGCGGCATTATCACCAACCTAGATGAGGGTTAGTACTCATCCACCTAAGTGATGGGGCGGCATCATCACTAACCTAACAAAAGGTTGTATATTTGGAAATATAGCTTGGTCGTTTCTACACATATGCTATCCTATATAAGTATGAGTTACTTAAGCATGTTTTACTTAAGTATTGATCATACATGCAATATTGTTATATTATGCCTGTTGCCTATTGTTATGCTTTTGATTATGATGTATGTCTCTTGTAGCATTGCATCCTACATACTTAGTACATTCAAACATACTAACGCATACTCTATGCCTACATGATGTTACCATTTAGGAACCAGAGCCTCATTTGTTCATCATCCTCCTCTATATGGCTAGTGGTATCCATTTAAGCTAGTTGGTGAGTCCTTATGTGCGAGGGCAATATCTATGTTCTTAAGCTATGTATTAAAGACTATCCTTCGTTTTCGTATACATTTACTATGAGGGTGAGCCTAGTTGCTTGTCTTGGCCCCGTTAAGTCCTATGTTAGAGGTGTTATTGGGCAAGTTAAGTATCATGCTTGAGCTTTGACTTACTTATGATATTCAAGCTATTTAAAAATGAGTCTCTCCCATAGTCCCAATTCCCCTTATTTCTGTTTCTTATATTGGTTTTGCATTGCTTCCATGACCAAGGATGTGTATTGATATGCCACGGGGCTTTTTTGAGGTTCCTTCGGGTTCCCCATTCACAGGTCACGTCTAGAAACTAGGCTTGGGTCATGACACATAACTTGTCCAACAATACCTCTAAACATAGATACTTAGCGGGGGACAAGACGAAGCAACCGAGCTCACCCTCATGGTCATAAGTATACAATAAACAAAAGAGAGTCTTAATGCATCACATAAGAAATAGTCATTGTCCCTGGAATGGACTTACCAAAGGCTAACTTGACACAATCCGTCTAGCCATGACAAGACACAATAGGAGCTCTGGTTCCTACATAGTAACATCATGTAGGCATAGAGAATGCATTAGTACGTTTGTATGTACTATGTTTGTGAGATGCAATGCAAACTAGAATTAAGCATCATAATCAAAATGTATAACAATAGGCAATAGGCATATTATAACAATATGACATGAATGATCAATGCATAAGTAAAACATGCTTAAGTAACTCATGCTCATATAGAATATCATATACGTAGAAGTGACCAAGCTAGATTTCCAAATGTACAACCCTTTGGTAGGTTAGTGATGATGCTGCCCCATCACTTAGGTGGATGAGTATGAACCCTCATCTAGGTTGGTGATAATGGCGCCCCATCACCATGGTGGAGAAGTACAAACCCTTCCCTAGATTGATGGGTACAAACCCTCATCTAGGTCAGTGATGATGTCGCCCCATCACCAGGTGGAGAAGTACAAAACCTTCCCTAGGTTGATGAGCAAAAACCTCCATCTATGTTATTCGGATTCTTAGTCCCCCCAAATTGGGCATGGTCTAATGCAACACTTTATATAGAATTTATCATTTACATAAGTTCATTTCATCATCATATAGTCATACAACTCATAAGACATGCTTTAGACTTTAAGTTTCTCGAGAAACCACATCTGGACATTTTATCAAACACTTAGAGGGTGTGTAATGCTAGTATAAGACCATGAAATATAGAGATGAAAATCATGCAAGAAAATCCATTGTAAAACCATTGATTAACACCTTGAAACACCCTCAAGCAATATACATCAAAACCACTTCTCAAATCTTATAATAGAAAAAAGATTTATAGCTCAAAACATAGCAAATCAGTCACAACTTTACATAGCTTTAACATAGTGTGCAGTGAATTTCATAGTAAGCAAGACCCATTTATAAATCAACTTTAAATCATGCAATTTGAGTAAAAGGAGGCTTGGGTATCATGGGTGAATGGAATCCATGAAGAAACCCACATATCTTAGCTTGGAGATGAACTCAGTGAAGATTGGAGATGGGGACCTAAAGCTTGAAGAGGGACCTTGAAGGAGAACCTTAGCTTGGGATGGGGGTTTGGGACTTGAGTTTGGGGAGTGAAAATATGACTAATTTTTTCTGAATAGAAATTGGAAATGTTTTGAATGATATGAGGGTGAACTAAGGCTAAATATTGGTAAAACACGTATAGCAACCCTTGGGCCCAAGACCCAAAGCCTTGGAACTGAAAAATAGAAAATGCACAAAATAACACTAGAGCACATCGCGCCCCTGACGCGAATACTATTATGGAAATTGCATTCTCAAATTTTTGTAATTGCTAATTCTTTGCTCTTAAATCGGGGTTAGACCTTTTTCCCCCTAATTTTGACCCCTGAAAAAGAATATGAAGTCAAATTTTTGAAATAACAAATGAATTTTGAGATATATGAAAATTAAAGTTTCGGCCATTACGAGGCATGTTTTTGGGCACTTTTTGGGGTTGTTTCACATTACTAAACCTTACCTGTTAGTCCCAGTACAACCTCCCCTTGGCCCAATTTGGTTGATTAGACGAGAACACATCAATCGAATCCTATTAATTAATCTCTTTTCCTATTTATTACTACCTTGGTTCAGTCAGTAACACTGGGCGGGTTCTAATGTTGACCACAACTAGAAAACATATAATCCAAAGAGAGTTAATTAATACATGCATATACACTCTCCAAGTATTATGAATTATTCGATTTTACTTTGTTAGTTCTTCATGCTTCCCAAAACTCTAGTTGTGGATTAAGCTACTCATGCTATGTGTAGATGCAAGAATTATGAATTGGAAAGACATAATTGAACACTTACACAATAGAATTATGAACAAGCATCCAACTTCAATAAAAATTACAAGCTTCAAGGTAAAATTCAAACACAAGTATTCTCAAAGACTCTCTAATATGATCTCACAATTTTCTCTCCCTAAATATTGAGTTCTTTGAGTACTATACGAAACCTTCTAAAATATAACCTAAAAAACCTATTTATAATAATTAAAATTGTCCTAAAAAAATAGGAGAACTGGTCGGCACGCCATATGAAAGGTGTTTTATGGGCCATATTGCATTCCACGATCCATAATCAGGGTGTCATACTCAGCTGTGGAAATTTGGACTTGGCCGTGATAAGGGTCTCGTACTCAGCCCTAGAAATTTGGACTTCAATTCTATGACACACCTCTATGACTCGTAAAGTGGTTTACAATGCGTAAAGGGGGTTACGTCTAATAAAATTCCTGAAAGTCCATGTCTCTAATCCGCGGGGCATGAACCAACTTGTACGACTCGTAAAACTCTTATGTCTCGCTGCATGTTCGTCAAATAAACTTCAAAAAATAGCCTCTCACCGAAATTGTTCACAAAACCACCCTACGGCCCGTAGAATGATCTACGACCTGAAAAAGGGTCTTATATAATAGCAAAAACTCAGCAACTTCTGCAATTTTTCCTAAAATCAAGACCAACAGTTAATCTTGCAAACATGAATACAAAAACACATAAAACCAACTAACATCGCATTGAGAACACACAAAATTCCAAGTTTTAATCATCAAAAGTGTTGTATTTTGGCAGCACATCAACATCTTCAACTTACAATTATTATTTGTCTTCAAGCGATAGACTCGGTCTATATAGATAATACTGTAACACACAGACCTCAATCCGATGGCATACATTGCACAAATCTCAAACTCAGACACCCATACCAACTTTTCAAAACAGGATCAGATAGGTATCGAGCAAACCAATACACATTGGTGCATGTGACAACACAACTAGACAAGCGAAGTAGTATCAATAATCCACAATCACTGAACAAGTCTAGTTCGAACAATGCAATGCAAGTGTCCTCATAGAACGATGTCCCATATCTGACGCTCAATGATGTTTTCATGTATAACCTTGGGACGGTGCAAAATCACTCACTCATACAAAAGATATTCTTGCATCATGTCTAATACCATAGGCTTGCCCCTATATGGGAACATAGTGACTAAAGACCATCCTTGACACTGCGTTTTTCTACACTTTTGTCCTACCAACTCTGTTATTTTCACATTATTCTCCCTTTTTCCTATATCAAGCTTTTCTGGGTGCTTTCTTTTCATATTTCAGCCTTTTGCCTAGTTTTTACTCTTCATTTTTCTTTTTAGCTCACAACTAAGGCATCACTCATTTTTCTTGCACCCAGTATATGTTTTTCCCTCTTTTCGTCCATATTACTAATTCACCCCCTTATTTTTGTCTTTCACCCTTACACCAGCCACACTTAACTTAGGCTTTTTGGCTGTCTTCAGAACCAGGTCCACTTTTGGTAGCCACCCTCAATTTAGGCTTTTGTCTCAGTCAAGGTGCACAATGTTCAAGGAAGGACCAGGGCCAATTTCAGGATTTTACAACTAACAAGGCTAGGTTAATTAGGTGTTTTCAAAGAATAGGTTCATGTTAGGCTTAAACATTAGGAACAGGGGATATATCATAGTTCTGGTTGGTCATTTTAGGCTAAGTGGACTATTAAGAACAATAACCTAAGATCCTTTCCTTATCCAATTAATCTACAATCAAACATAGAGTAAAAGGGAAAGTTCTAAATTAGGACAAAACACAAGAATCTAGAAAATTAAGCTCATACTTACATGGCACTGCATACATTATCAAAAAAAGACTCTCAGATCATGCTTTTTATATCAATTTATCCTCATATCAGAACAAACATTGTCACAAACCTAAACATGCATGGTTGCTATCTAACTACTAATTCAAAATTTTTAGTGGGTATCATTTTTCAAACAAAACATAAAAACATGCTATATGCCACACGTATAGGTACTATATGCTACAAATACTATCTAAATATTCTAAACATGCCGGTTCAACAGAAAGTAAACATCCACGGCGAAAAAGAACATAGGCAACAAAACCTTAGGATCAAAAATTGGGGTAGTTATGGACCTAAGCTATTCAGACTTCACTAAGGGCCATAACTACCTACACCCCATCAAAAAGGATGTGCATTGTCCCCAATGCACAAAATCAAAGCAAAATAAAACATATAGGGGACAAAAAACATACCTAAGCGCCTAAGCGCTTGTGTGTATTGAGTCTGGCCACCCTCCTCCTGCGGGGTGGTCTGCTAAGCAGTAGTACTCTATTCAGATGGGCTAGAAACCATCATGCTCTCACGATCTTGAGCATGTCGTCTCTTCTCCTCCTATCTCGATCTCCTCAAGACAAGCTTGAGCTCCTCCTCCTATATAAGCCTCACACATAAGCGTATCTCATCTAGATCATCATTCTCTGTGCGGGATCTCTTTACGTGGGAAGACTGAATGGTCTTATCAGGAGGAAATAGATCAACCATCGCCATCGGAGGTGTAGTTGCTTGTAGTGCAACCGATGCCGCAAGTGCTGTTGTCTTGTTTGCTCAGAGCTGCTGGATATCCGTCTGAATAGACGACAAAATCTAATAGCCGGGCCTCACTCAATCTCCACTGTACCCTCTTATCGAAGGAATAAATGCGAGCATCCACGGTAGAGATACAATCCTGAATAGTATTGACCATGAATGCCTGCATCTGACCCTCCGAGTCTAAAATGGCCTGGCGGACCTATGGCCTGATCTAATGAACAAGTTGAGTCAACTATGACTCATATAACCTCAACGTCATGGCCTATATAGATGCGGCGGACATATATACCATGCCCGCGGAAGTATCCTGTGAAGTTATGGCCTATGGTCCAGGAACAGAAGTAGTGGGCCTCCTCTCCTCATCTGCCTCAGGCTGCAGAGGCCTCTCCTTAGTGCTATCAGCAATGGTGGTGGTAGTCTGTGAACCCATAGGCGATGGCGTTGGGGCGCATATCTCAGGCATAAGTGGAGGTTGTGCTTTATAGAATGCCATCGGGTTGTCTTTAGCCTTGATCAAGATGGGATCTAATGAACATTAGGCCTCAATCGACTAGTCCAACTGGTGCTAAATTTCCACCCTCAACTCTAGACAGAGCCTGTATATCAAGAACGAGAATGGGATAGAGGTGGACCTCTTCAGTGCGGCCTCATGAATCTGCTCAGTGATGAGGGAAGGCCAATCAATATCATAGCTAGCTAAGATGCTGGCAACCAAAACCACATGCTCTGGTGTCAATGTGTTATCACCAAGTGTAAGCTGGATGCGCGAGCGAACAACCACACATCAAAACTTGGTAGGGAAACCGAGCGAAGCCTTGAAAATAGGCCTCTAGTGAGTGACGACTCATATAGGTTCTGTACCTTGCTCAGCAGTAAAATTGACCACCCATCTCATCAAAGCGGCTAGTCACTCTGGATCATTCATCATAAGTGTGTCCTTCGTCTGACCCACCCTATAGTCGAACTCTATGGTGGATGTGGGGGAAGGGGCCTCTGGTCCAAGTAACATTCGATGATGGTGGCCTCCAATATATCCACCTACCAGCTCCTCACTCTCATCTCAATCAGTCTGGGCTAAGCGAAGGGCTTCTTCCCCTTGGGATGAGTGCTCTGAATAGTGGACACATATGAGGCATAAAACTCCCTCACTATGGTCTGGAACTATCGTCCAAATGCATGTGTGAGCCACTGAAGCCCATACCGAGTCATCGTGTCTTGGAGGCTGTGGATACTATTGAGTCTATCTAAGATGATTAGGGGCTCCTCATAGATAGAGCGGGCTGGCTTGCCCCGCTCTATCAGCTGCACGCCCTCCACATATATCTCCTACATTTCCTCGACAATAAATTGAAACAAATATTGCTTTTCTTGACCTGATCTTTGTGCCAAGGGCTGGTGGTGCCTTGAGCAGCTCTTAGTTCCATTTGAAAAACAAAAGCTTGTAACAAAGCTAGACCAAATTCCATAAATAGAGTTCGGTAATAACATTATGAACTGAACCCATATGGCAGAAAGCAAAAGCGATGGGTACGTCTGTTCGGGTTCATTCATGTCCAATAAACTTAAAAAAAGGAGATTCGAGAATCAGAGTTGAGCGGACAGGCAACGAGAGGATGGGGGAAGAGTAAATACAAGACGAAAGCAATAGTTTCTGTGTCTTATTACTAGTTTCATTTCTATATTATAGTTACCCCTTTCTCACTGATCCTTTTCTCGGTAGAGTAGAGTGAGTAGCTTCTTTCTTTGCTACTGCTACAACCACCAACTAGCAAGGGCGTCAGTTGTAGATGGTGATGAACAGGGTATGGCGGAAGACTCTATTTCTGATCCATCCTCAGAACCTCCCTCAGAGTTGGACTCCTCTCTGGATGGAGTCATCTGTGGTAGATCGCTCTCATCGCTGCTCCTTCCTCATACTGGGGAGTGCAAACAATAAGAGCCTGAGTCTGCCCAGCTCTGGTCTATGGTCGAGCCACATCTGGGTCCGAGCTGACGTCCAACACCTCTAGTGAGCCACTCAGTGTAGTAACCTGCTCATCATCTGAAGGCTCATCTCTTGGCTTCTCATCTTTGGGCCTCCTTTGTAGGGCCTGATCTCATTGCATTGGGATTTGGGGCCATAGTACCTGAAACATGAAAATATATGCTCCATGCTTAGCCCCAGCAAATCGAAAATTGGATGCAAACATTATCTGAATTAAGTTGCAGAAGGGTTCTAAGAAAGCACCTTTACGGGCCATAATGGATACTATGAGCCGTAAAGGGCTTTCATTAAGCAGTGGTGCAAACAATTTTTGTCACTAAAAAAGTCTACGAGAATAGGTATGACTTGTAAAGTAGTTTACGAGTCATAGACTAGATTGTAGAGATTTCTAGTTAGTACATCTATTTCAGGAAAGGATCTATGAGACTAATCTATGAGCCGTAAAGTGATCTATGACTCGTAGAAAGCCTCATTTGCTAGATACTCAGAGACATTAAGTTTCTGGAATCCTGCACAAGGGGAAATTATGACTCGTGGAATAATACACGATCTGTAAAGGCCACTCATGGACAAGAAAACTTAGTCACCTAAGTTTCTAAACCCATCACATGGACCCCAAGCAACTTTTTTTGACAAACATATTACCAACATAAAAAAAACACAAACACTTACATGATTTCCATACCACAACCAATACCCCCAACATGTTCTACAATACATATACCCCATTGAAAGCAATTAAGCATAATTACCCTACAATTTCGACCACCTATGCTCAATTTTCAAAAAGATTACGCTCCTATGTCATCACCCACCAATTTACACACAAAATCAATTAATCACATATGGTGGTTGAATCAATAGGCCCAAACAACTATTTAGCACATGAAATCAAGGCAATGATACACAATTTCAGATTTTTGACAAACATTCAAACATGGGCAACCAAATTTCAATTTGCAGAAATTCATATCAAACATGGATTTCATGTCTAAACTACCATTCCCCACATATTTTCTAATTCAATCATACCAAACAAGGCAAATTAACTTTTTTAAATTAACCAAAAAATTACCAAGATGTGTGATTAAGTTGAAGAAGATAAAGGAGGTGACTAGGCATGAAACCCTAAGTTGCCAAAATCTCGCCGGAAAATAGGTGTACGGTTGTCGTCGATGGCCAGATTCATGAGGGCGAGGAGTTGGCCAGGTTAATTTTGTAATTTAGGTCAAGAATGGGGTCAAAATAATTTGACCCCATTATTTATACCTTGACCTGGTAAATTTAAAAGTTAATGGGCCTGGACTCTACGAAACCATTACAGGCCGTAGAGTGTTTTACAACCCATAAACCATGGTATCATAGAACATCCAAACCCAAGATTTCAGGATTAATTTTACGGACCAATCTATGGGTTGTAAAGTGATTTACGGCTCATGGAGTTGGTCATAGAGAATTCAACACTTAGCAAAAATTTTCAAGAAACTTACCTGGGGTCCATGAACCCTATTTACAACCTGTAGTTTGATCTACAGATCGTAAAGTTTGCTCGTGGACTGGTGTGCATAATATTTTTGCTCACTAGAAATCTCTACAAGATATGGTATGGGTCGTAAAGTGATTTACAGCCCGTAAACCCAGTCATAGAGACTCTTGATGCTCTTCTCAGTCAATATGGCTAATTTAGTCTAGTACCTGCATACTCTTCATAGAACACACTGTTACCCTATATGCAACAAGTCCAATGTCCAATATTACAATCAAAATACAAGAAAACAAACTACCTATGAATCCAAAAACTGAAAATAAAGCTATAACAATACTATTACATCAAAAACCTTGGGTTGCCTTCCAAGTAGCGCCTGATTTATTATCGCGGCATGACTTGGAAAAATTGGTTACTCAGACTTTACTAATTTCCCAGACTTCACTCTTCAAATCATCTAGATGCTTCCTAGACTAACAAATATTGAAGACTATTTCTTCGGCATTCAATCTAAACCTGAGTTGATCGACTTTTGTATCCACTAATGCTCGCCCAGTGGCTAGGAATGGTCTTCCCAAGATGAATGAGACATCAAAGTCAACTTCGCAATCTAAGATCACAAAGTCTTCAAGGAATATGAACTTTTCAACTTTGACTAGCACATCATACAATATCCCTATTGGCTTCTTCACCCTCGATCCGCCATCCACAACCGCATGCTCATTGGAGTAGCAGCTCCCAATCCAAGCTTCTTGTAGACTGCAATCGCCATTAGATTAATGCTAGCACCTAGATCACATAGTGCCCTTACGAACTCCACATCTCCAATGGAGCAAGGTGTGGTGAAAGCACTGGAATCTTCTCGCTTCTGAACTAAGGACCTCGTAGCAATAACACTACAATGCTAAAGCTTTTGGGAAAGCTCCTAACTCAGAGAGTGCTTTTTAGTGACAAAGTCCTTCACGTACTTAGCATACCCTGACATCTCCTCCAATGCCTCAATGAGAGGGACGTTGATGGATTATTTCAACATGGAGAGAAAGTGCTTGAATTTGCCTTCCTCCTCCTTTTTGATTCTTTAAGGGAAGGGAGGAGGAGGCCTAGGAATAGGCTTCAACTTCTGTGGAGCATCAGCAGCTTAGTAACCCCATCGTTGCCACAATCCTTTCCTATCTACACATCCTTGGCTGCATCCATCTCCTCTCAAACATCTTCCTCATCAATTGGCATGGGAGGATCAATGGTGCTCTTGCTACCCCGAGTAGTGACCGCCATACATTGCCCTTCATTTTAAGGATTCTGAACTATTTTGTGAGGCAATGTACCCCTTTGATGCTGATTAAGTTGAGTCGACACTTGACCAAACTATTGTTCCAGCTATTTGATAGCCATATAGTGAGACTTTAATTTCTAATTTATACTAGAAATCTCTGATTTCATGCCCCTCAGAGTGTCATCCTATGTCTCAGCTTTCTTCAATAGATGATCAAACATCTCCTCAATTCTGGAAGTACTTGCACCTGCGTTACAATTATGTGGTGGAACATAAGGATCATTTCTTAAGCCTTCTCTACGACCCCAATCTACATCTCTATCTAGACCCCTATTCCAGTCATAGTAACCCCTGCGGTTGTCCCTGTAAGCTCCATCTCTATTAAAGTTCTGACCTTGGTTTCCTTGACCTTGGTGCCAATAGTCTTGATTGGACCCTTGGACGTGGGTCCAGAAAATCCCCGTCTAATCAGTAACAAAACATGCGTTCTAATCATAATATGACTTATCATACATAGATGCATGTGGAGGTTGATGAACCACTGCATTCACTCACTCTTGGTTTTGCTTCATCATCACCTCCATGCCTGTGCGAATCTGGGCAAACTGCTGCATGATTTCTTCATTGATCTTGCTTGGTTTGGACCAACACTGACAACGCATGAACTTTTAGTAGATGCTGTATCTCTCTTCCCCCATGCATGATTAGTCTTGACCACTCTTTCCATTCACTCTGCGATCCTTGCAAATGGTTGATCCAAGAACATGCCTCCCATGGTAATGTCAGCACAGGCCCGACTAATCCAATATAGGGCACAGTGGAAGATCTCCACTAAAGCATCATCAACTATCTTCTTGTAAGGGATGCTCCTCAGATATTTGGTGAACCACTCCCAAGTAGTGCTAATTGAATCACTAGGAAGTTGCTCAAAGTTGTTGATCTGGTCCTTCAACTTGAGCTTCTTTCATCTAGGGAAGTACCTCTCCCAAATGGCCTTCTGCAAGTCTACCCAACTGGTGATCGAACTCTGCGAGAGCTCATATAGCTATAATGCTGCATTGCCTGCAAGCGGCAATGGGAAGACATAAAGTCCCAACATATCCATAGAAAAATTCTGTGTTCCCATCGCACTCTTGTAGACGAATGGCACATTGTGTAGGTAGATGTAAGGATCCTTCGATGGTAGGCCCTCAAATAGCCCACGATTCTACAGTATTTGAAGTAACCCACTTGAGACTGTAAACTTTGTGTCTGCTAGTAGTAGTGGCAGCACAATAACTCCAGTCACCTCCATAGCTATAGGATTCAACCTGTATTGATTCCACTAGTAAGCATTGGCACTGAAATCTTGAGACTGTAGAGCAATGTCCTCTAGAGGAAGTTGGTTCTTATTCTCAACATCCTCATTGTTATTCTTGTTTAGAGCTGCATTAGCTATGTTGTTGGCATTGTCTTGGGCCATTCTCCTCAATGTTCTGTGGATCTCTGGGTCAAACAGAGTTAAGAGACCTTGACCCCGAGTGTTGGGCATACACTACACCTATATCCTTAAAAAGAACAAAACCAACAAACAAAAGTAAAATAAGCGAACTAAGGATTAACAATCGAATCACTTATGAATTCACTAAGTCTAGTTGTATTCCCGGCAACGACGCTAAAATCTTGATGTCACTCAAGTTACACCACTTTTTTTAGAGGATAAAGTAGTCCCTGTGAAGAAATAGAAACTAACAAAGGTTAGGGTCGAAACCATAGGGAATACGTAGACTCAAACGGGAGGGGGGTTGGCAATAATCAATGAAAAAAATATAACTGAACTATCACAGGAAAGAAATCAATATGGAGAAAAACTAGGGTATTGTGTTCCCCATGATTCCCCAACTCAGTATCACCGGATAACCTAATTCTTTTCTTGTGTATAGCATGCAGGATGGTAAATTATATTCACCAAGCCCTTTCCTCAAAGGTGAGAGGTGAATTTCACTATGCGACTTGGCCTATCACCATAGTGCGCATTCCTAACCCTTACCTCTCGTTCCCAATACAACCTCCCCTTGGCCCAATTTGGTTGATTAAATAAGAATACCTCAATCGAATCTTGTTAATTAATCTCATTTCCTATTCATTACTACCTTGGTCCAATTAGTAATACTATGTGGGTTCTAATGTTGGCCACCACTAGAAAACATGCAAAACGAAGAGAGTTAATTAATGCATGCATATACAACTTCCTAATCATGAATTATCCGGTTTTACTTTATTAGTTCTTCATGGTTCCCACAACCCTAGTTGTAGATTTAGCTACTCATGCTTTGTGTAGATGCAAGACTTATGGATTGAAAAAACATAATTGAACACTTACATAATAGAATTAAGAACAAGAAAATCCAACTTCAATAAGAAGCAAAAGCTTAAAGATGAAGTTAAAACACAAGTGTTCTCATAGACTCTCCAATATGATCTCACAATTTTCTCTCTAATTACTGAGTTCTCTGAGTACTAGGTGAAAAATTATAAAAAATAATCTAAAAACCTATTTATAATAAGTAAAATACAAGTTCTAAACAAAATAAGAGAACTGGTCGGCACGCTATACAAAAGGGGTTTATGGGCCGTATTACATTCCATGACCCATAACCAGGGTCTCGTACTCAGCTGTTGGAAATTTGGAATTCAACTCCACATCACCCCTTTACGACTCATAAAGTAGTTTATGACTCATGAAGTGGGTTTCGTTTGATGAAACTTCAGAAAGTCCGAATCTCTGATCCTCAGGGCATGAACCATCTTCTTCGACTCATAAAAACTTCTACGGCTCGTCTGCATGTTCATAGAATAAACTTTAGAAAATAGCCCCTCACTGGAATTGTTCATAAAACCACCCTACGACCCATAGAATGATTTACGACCCATAAACGGTATCGTATAACAGCAAAAATCAGCAACTTCTGCACTTTTTCCAAAAATGAAGGCCAACCTATAATCCTGCAAATATGAACACAAAAACACATAAAACCAACTAACATCTCATTGAGAACACACAAAATTCCAAGTTTTAAGCATCAAAGTGCTGTAATTTGGCAGCACATCATGACCCTAATACACTTCTCACATATATAAATGAGGCTTGAAACATAGGTACATGTGAGGATAGAGGTATGGGGTGTCACAATATTTCCCGCTTGGGATCATTCATCCTCGAATGATGAACAACTAGGAGTCCTATCAAGAAGGAACTCAAATACTCATACTCCAGAAATCAACCTCAACTTAGGATTCAGAATTGAAAGACTACTTCTAACATCATCATTAGACACGAATACAATTAAAGACATGCATACTTAAACATAGACTCAAGAGAAGCTTCAACTCAGAGATAAGAACTCAACTCAATAATGGGAATGTAACTCAGAGAGTAGAAATGAATTACTGTCATCGATTTCATCATTAGAAGGAACGAATAGGTGAGGGTATATAGCCTTCATATCCTCTTTAGTTTCCTATGTAGCCTCTTCAATGGATTAGCTTCTCCATAACACTTTAACAGGAGCAACCTCTTTAGTTCTTAACTTGCGAACTTGACGATCAAGGATTTGGACTAGGATCTCTTCATAACTCAAACTATCCTTCACTCCAATGCTTTGAACAGGCCCAACCAAGCACGTATCTCCCAAACACTTCTTAAGCATAGAAATGTGAAAGACCGGATGAATGGCTGCCAACTTTTGTGGTAGCTCCAGCTCATAAGATAAGTTTCCCACTCTCTTCATAATTTGGTAGGGACTAATATATCGAGGAATCTGCTTTCCCTTCTTCCCGAATCTCATTACACCCTTCATGGGTGACACCTTCAAATATACAAAATAGTCCATTTCAAACTCTAGTTACCTTCTCCGAACATCAGTGTAGGACTTATGGCGACTCTGGGTGGTTCTTAATCTCTCTTGGATAATCTTTACCTTCTCCATAGCCTGATGTACCAAGTCTGGCCCAATCAACCCTGCTTTAGCTACATCAAACCACCCAACGGTGATCTACATCTCCTCCAAAAGACGGCCTCATAAGGAACCATTTGGATGCTCGAATGAAAGCTATTATTGTAGGCAAACTCAATCAGAGGCAAGTGGTCATCCTAATTACCTTTGAAGTCAATGATGTAAGCCCTTAACATATCCTCCAAAGTCTGTATCGGCTGCTCTGCCTGACTATCAATCTGAAGGTGGAGGGCAGTACTAAGGTTCACTTTTGAACCTTTCTAAAAGGACATCCAGAATTAGGCAATGAACTGAGCTCTTGTATCTGATATGATGGACAAAGGAACTTCATGCAATCTGACAATCTCTCGAGTATATACTTGGGCATAATCCTCTCCCGTATTTGTAGTCTTTACAACCAAGAAGTGGGATGATTTATTCATCCTATCAACAATCACCCAGATCGAATCATGCTGTCTGCAAGACCTTAGTAAGCCTATGATAAAATCCATATTGATTATCTCTCACTTCCATTCTAGAATTTCATAGTTCTAGGTTACTGCTCATGGCCTTTCTCAACTTTTACTTGTTGGTTGTTTGGGCACTTAGCAAAACAAAGCCTGCTATGTCTTTCTTCATCTGACTTCACAAATAAACCTCTCTAAGTCACGGTATAATTTGGTAGACCCTGGATGGATGGAGTATCTAGAGTTATGGGCTTCTGATATGATCCTTTCTTGAATACCATCAACATCTAGAACACCCAATCTACTTTGGTATCTCAATACCCCATCTCCCCCTACGAGGAACGCCATACTTTTTGCTTATGTATATCTTCCTTCAGTTGGAGTAAGATGAGATCTCGATCTTACTTCTCCTTTACCCCTACTACAAGAGATGATATAGATCCGTTATGCACAAGTATTCCACCTTCACCAGATTCATCTAGTTGAACTCCCAACTGCACTAGTCTGTGCACCACTTTGGCTAATTCTTACTTCTCTTCTTCCACATGAGCAGTGGTTCCCATAGACAACCTGTTAAGAGCATCAACAACCACATTAGCTTTACATGGGTGGTAAAGGGTGCTCATGTCATAGTCCTTGAGCAGCTCAAGCCATCTCCTTTGCCTCAAGTTAATCTCTTTCTTGGTGAACACATAGTGAAAGACTTTTGTGGTCTGTGAATATATCAACATGTGCTCCATATAAGTAGTGGCATAAAATCTTGAGTGCAAACACCACTACAGCCAATTCTAAGTCGTGAGTTGGATAGTTCCTCTCATGGTTCTTAAGTTGTTTGGAAGCATAGGCTATGACCTTATCTCTCTGTATTAGAATACATCGCAATCCCACTATAGAAGCATCACAATAGATCATAAAATCATTAGTCCCTTCAGGTAGGGTCAACATTGGTGCAATCGTTAATCTGGTTTTTAATTTTTGAAAACTCTTCTCACACTCGTCGGACCACTAAAACTTAGCTTTTTTTGAGTCAGCTTAGCCAATTGCTAGGATACAGAAGAGAATCCCTCAACAAAGTTGCATTTTAGCTAGCCAAACCTAGAAAAGCTCTTATGTTAGTCGGAGAGGTGGGTTTAGGCCAGTTCTTAACTACCTCAATCTTCTGCATATCTACTTGAATACCATCACCTAAGACAACATGGCACAAAAATGACACCAATGTAAGCCAGAACTCACATTTTGAAAATTTGGCATAAAACTCCTTATCCTTGAGGATCTGAAGAACAATGCGGAGGTGATCGATATCCTCTTCCTCATTTCTGGAGTACACTAAAATATCATCAATGAAAACATAATCACAAATATGTCAAGGTACTATCTAAATACTCTATTCATCAAGTCCATGAAAGCGGCAGGAGAATTGGTCAATCTGAAGGACATTATCAGAAATTTAAAGTGGCCATATCAGCTTCAAAAAACCATCTTCAGGATGTCACATTCTCTCACTTTCAACTAGTGGTAGCCTGATCTGAGGTCTATCTTGGAGAAAATAGTGGCACCCCAAAGTTGGTCAAACAAGTCATCGATCCTTAGAAAGGGATATTTGTTATTAATGGTCACCTTATTCAATTGGTGATAATCTATGCATATTTTGAGGGATCCATCTCTCTTTTGAACAAATAGGACAGGATCTCTCCATAAAGAGACACTCAGCCTAATAAACCCCTTATTCAAGAGATCTTTCAACTGCTCTTTCAGTTTCTTCAACTCGACGAGAGCTATTCTATATGGTGGAATGGATATAGGATGGGTATTGGGGAGAATATTAATCCTAAAGTCGATCTCCCTATCAGGAGGGACTCCAAGCAAATCACCAGGAAGACATCAGGGAACTCATTGACAACTGGAACTGACTCAAAAGGTGGAGACTCTACATCATCAGCCTTAACTCGCACGAGGGGATAGATACATCCTTTGGAAATTAATTTTCTGGCCCTAAGGTAGGAAATAAACTTTTCCTTAGGCACTACAAAACTACTTTTCCACTCTTTAACAGGCATTCAGAAATAGGAATTTGGTCGTCCGGGTTCTACAATTGACAGTGGCATAATAGACGTAAAGCTAGTCCATGCTAAGAATCACATCAAAGTCAATCATCTCTAACTCAACTAAGTTTTCAAAGTATCTCTATGATAGATAAACACCGTGCAATCTCTATATACCTTTTCAGTAAGAATGGACTCACCAACAAGAGTAGGAACACTAAAGGGCTCAAGAAGACATTTAGGAAAGGATCTCAAACTTACTAGCCACAGTTGGAGTTACAAATGATAAAGTGGAACCTGGGTTAAGCAAGGCATACACACCATAGGAAAAAGACTCAAAGCATAGCTGTGACAACATTCGATGCACTTCCTGATCCTGTCAATTTCCCGTTGCATATAGATGGTTTGTACCCCCACCCATATTACTTGTGGCACCTCTCTGTGGTGCTGTTGAAGACTAAGCTTTATTACCTCTATCACCCTACCTCCTCATTAAGCACTCATTCTGGAAGTGACCTTTCTGTCCACACCTATAGCAAGCATTTGTGCCCTCACGATACGCAACTAGATAGAGTTTACCACACTTGCCACATGGTGGTCTCCCCCTCGAACCTTGAGTCACACTAGCTTGTGATTAAGAACCCTGAGCTCTGGATTTTGATTGTCTTGAGACTTCTGATCATACCTGTTACTCAGAGCTGGTGCACTTGCTGAAGATGGTGTGTAGTTCAAAGATCTCTTTTGAAAATAGGACCTATCCCCCTTACCTTGCTTATGTTGGCTAGGCTTATGCCCTGCTAACTTAGCCTTTTTGCTCAAGTACTCCTCCCTATCCCTCTTTTTGTCCTTTTTAAGTTGTTGCGTGTAGACCATAAGCCTAGAGATGTCCATGTTTGCACTTCTTTTCACATGCTTGTCCAAGCCAGATATGAACTTTCTCATCCTAGATCTTATGTTAGGGACCCTCTCTGGAGCAAATATGGATAGTTGTATGAATTTGAGGCTATATTCTTTGATAGTCATTCCTTCCTTCTTCAAGTTGACAAACTCCTCAACCTTCACTTCCCTCAACTCTCGTGGAAATAAGTAATCAGGAAAGGCACTCTCAAAGTCATCTCAAATGGCAGGCTCAACATCTTCACCTTAGCTTTCTTCCCACTGATTGTACTAGACATTTTGCCACATCCTTGAGTTAATAGGAAGCAAGTTCAACTCCCTCGATCTCCATCGCATGCATAGCTTTCAACACCTTCCACATTTTATCGAAAAAATTCTAGGGGTCTTCCTCAACCTTAGACCATGTGAAGACTGTTGGGTTCATCCAAAAAAATTTCTATGTCTCATCGTAGCAGTTGGCTCTTGGAAGTTACAGCTAAGAGTCGATGAACTCTGGTTCCCCCTCTGGGTAGCTACCAGTTGCGTGAGCATAGCGATAGATCCTCTGAAATTAGCCTTTATAGTAGGAGTAGGTGAAGTAGTAGGCGCCTGGGGAGCCCCAGTGACTTTAGCACGTCCATCCCGACCCCTTGTCTCTATCTAAAGAGGCATCTTTAGTAGGGGATTCTCAATGTTGTGAGCTGAAGCATCTCTTTGGGTGGTGGTATGCTTAGGAGACATGATCTGCAAACGTATAACGCTTGAAGTAGATAGATACTTAAATAGAGTCAAACTCTATCGCACGAACTTAGAGTACAAGAAAGTGTAACAACTCCTAATGTATTATAGCCTCCTGCTTATATAGTGTGGTGCAAAACACACCTATAAACAATACTCTACTAGACACGGCTTCATAGACTCCCTAGGACTCT
>JAPFFP010044576.1:0-12295 GCA_026153255.1 Solanum medicagineum | reverse complement strand
ATGATATATATTATACAACATATCTTAAAAGCAAGGAAATCATCATTATCAAGCCTATTCTCTGTAGCATCCTTGTGTACTACATATCCTTGTTTCCCTATTCTGTTCTCTCATCCGGAGAACGTGAATACCTCCTGATGCCACAGGTAGAAGACCTGGTAAAGAGACCCAATCTTGAGTGAAATAAATACAGCGACTTCTATCTTGTTCAACAAAATCATCATACAGTAAATCTTTAGAATTCCTACTGCTTAACTTTCAATTCGCCTCTGACCATCAAATGAAATGTGAATAACCCGTCCTCCTCTTTGAAAAAAGGGGCGCTTCCGGTTCTGTCGGTGCTTGAAATAATTGTCTTCTCCATATTACTATATCTCTAGAGTCAATAATTTGAGTTTGTTAGGAGAGGAGGTCAGGGAAGTAGGGATAGAAAAGGTTTAAGAGAAGTTAGATTAGAGATTTCCTATGCGATGGAGTAGCAGGAAAGGAAATATGAATGGAAGAAGGTGGTGACACCTTGTTGAGGAAGGTCAGAGTGCGAAAAATTTCTAAATCAAGCAGACCTCTCCTTAGGAAGTAATTTTGGATGTTTAAGAATCTCTTTATCGAGAGAGGTGATTGCACTCAAGTATGGAAGAAAGGAAATGGTTGGTTTACTGAAAAGGTAAGAAACTCATGGGTTTTGCATGTGGAAAGGAATAACGAAAGGGTATCTGACTTCTCAACATATATCAGACTCCTAGTTGGGAATGGAAACTAAGGGTGTAATATGGTACAACAAAGGGTCTCCTACAAAATATTTTCTCAAAAATGAAGTGGGCCTTTATACTTATTTTCTAGTGTTTGGTAAGTAAGCAAAAACTTTATCCCGAGAGTATTTATATGTAAGCTAGCAAAACGCTATGGGGTGAGATGGAGTGCAGAGTGAGAGTTTGCAGCACTTGTTTTCCTTACTTCCATTAGAGAAGTCATATTCCTCATTTTTAAGGAACTTGTTTTCCAAAAGAAAGAAATCCCAAAATATTTTGATCGACTAAGGGAAATGGAAAATATTATCTGAAACATGTTTTCCTCCCTACCACACCCTAAATTTGTTTTTTGGTTTGACATTTGGTGAGAAGAATTAACATACAGAGATGCTTCTTAGCTATACTCCACAGCAAGAAAGAAAGAAGTACCAACACCAAATTTTAATTAGAAGGTTATAGCGAAATATCATAGGATATAGTCTTCAAAAACTTATATGTTGGTAAATGTTGGGCTGACAAAGTCTAACATATCCACAAGATAAGTGTTGCAGAGATGTAAATATTAAGATGGACGGACGGTCAAAAGAATTAACAAGATTAGGAAAGATCACAATTGACATAAGTGATTGTTTCTTTCTTAACTTTATCTATTATAGGGAATATATTAAATTATTCTAAATGTTTGGTTCACTCTACAGGGGGTGTGGTTTGGTGTCAATCACGACTGGGGATGATTCTGGTGGGCCATGAGTCCATGAAAAAGTAGTATCAGAGCCCTAGGTTCCCAAGTTTTATGAGTTATGGGCATTGTCTTGATGATAGGTACAGAGACGTTTACACTCACCTACAACAGGCTATAATGACATTTAGGAAACTTCCCTCACTATTTGATCAATGATATGCTTTAGGCAGGTAAATATTTTCATTAATCACAAGGCCGAAACAACCACCATATACAAGAGGTATATCAACCAGTAAAGAACCTACCAAAGGATATGGTTCTCTACAGAAAACACCCAATCCTCTATACAACTCAGAACTACATAGATGCATCAAAAATATGTAAGGGAATGGAGACTACTTCTCAGCTACCAAACGCGCAATTTTACCCTTTCAAAAGCCCTCAAGCTTCTATGCCTAAACAATCCACATCGATGTCGTAGGAACAACATTACATGCCCTGCACTTTCTCCGATTTCTTCCAGCTTGCTTTAGTTATCTTAATCTTTAGGGGTTTACTCTTTAAAAATTTAAGTTCCTAGTCAGGCAGATGCCTTTACCAAGTCCTAAACTCCAACTCTTGGATTCAAAACTGCCTGGAAATGCCTATTCTAAACTTGTTTAGGCTGATGTTCCCAGTGATCTTGACTTAACTTATCAGCTTTTGCTGTTCCACAGGGTCTGACACTTTTATTGCTTGTTTTGTTTTCTTTTTTATTGCACCACTGTATGTGTTTCAACGAAAGTCTAATTTCTTGTTCATCCTCTCAAATATGGTGAGGACAACATTTATCCAAGTCTGACAAGCAGGAGGTTAAGCTTAGTGCTAGGGCCACTATTGGAAGCAGAGGAAGGCCAAGAGAATGGGCTGGGACAGAGGCTAAGGCTTGCACAATGACTAAAACTAGGGCTATAGCACAGGTGGCTTCTCGTGGATGAGATCATGTTGCTAGATCTATGTCAGTTGATCCACCAGCAGTTCCAAAGGTTCATTAGGGTGTGGTTCAGGTTCTATATGGGTTTGTTGCTACACCACTAGAAGATACCGTGTTCCATATTCTGGAAATATTAGAGATTTTTCTGCAGTCTAGAGTGGTTCATCCACATCTGCTATGTCACATGCTCAGGCAGTATGGGAATACAGAATCTGACCAAACTTTGGTATTCAAAATGATACTTAATCCATCTAAGTTATTCAAAATAAACTTTGAATCATATTTCAAGAGGTAGACAGATATCAGCTCCAAACTTCATTGTGTACACACCATGAGGTTGTCTCTCTTAATGGGAATTCTGGGTGTTGGTTATATGGTTCTACTAATAAACCAATATTAAATTTATTTATTTTTTAAATATGGTAACAATTTGTGTTAATACAAGTACTTAGTTAGTACAGGAAAACCATATTTACAAGAGGAAAACAAAATAAAATTTAAGATTGATACTACAAATCTATACAGGCCCCAAAACATATAAAGGGGTCATTTGGTAGAGCATACAAAAATAGTATTGAATATAGTATATTAGTAGGGGTGGCGATTTTAGTCCATATAAGGTGCAAGGAGTCCATTTAACCATATTTATTTTAATGGATCACTCATATTCTCTAAATGGGTAAATATGCTGATCTATTTTAATAGCTCATACAAATATGGTCAAAATGGGTAAAATATAGGTATGTCTAGTGGACTATACGGTGGAGACTTGGTAAGGGAGTTTCTAGTGGTAATATCTAGTCCCACAACTACGTGTCGCCGTAGGTTGTCTTAATTGACTTGGCTAGTGGATCTACAAATAGCATATGATATGATCTGTTCACCGGAAGAGTATACCTTGATAAGTAACCTCCCTTTTTCGGTGTAGGGGCAACACCTGAGTCCATGTTACAGCTCGCACGGTCTTATTGTCGGTTAAGGTTGATATCCCACAAATATATGATGGTTTATTATGACTTATGCTTCTTCAAGATTTTCATTATGATTCCTAACTATGCATTGACCAGAGTCATGTCTTTATCATGCTTTATATAAATTTCCTATTATATTTTCTACTTTGCTCAATTACATATCATGATTTATAGCATGTTCTGTTTCTCACATACTCAATACATTCCATAGTATTGACTGCATAGCTCTGCCTATATGGTCTCATAATATAGGTGCAAATGTTCCATCGCACACTCGTGGTTAGTTGCAGCTTCTCTTCAGTTTCTGAGTTGGTTAGTCCTCATGCTTCAAGGACATACTTTATGTGTACATTCAAACCTTTCTATTGAAATTTCAATTTTATTTCTAGACATTGAGTTACTAGGGCCTGTCGTAGAAACTCGTCTATGTAGTAGAGGCTTTTCAGACATACATTAGATTTTAAGTCTATGTCATTGCTCATACTTATTTCCATTCTATGTTTGAGATTGCTTAGACTACTTTGATTTTCTTTCGCATCATGATATTTCTCTAAATTCAATATGCTTTTTGTATGTCATATGGTTAGCTTGGAGTCTATAATCATTTAAAATTTATTAAAAAATAAATTTTAAAATGATTCGAATTATATTAAATGATGAATATAATAGTCCATATAAATGTGTAGATTAATATTATTGGGGTAATTATTTATATCTAATAAATACAGATTTAATTAAAGTCCAAGTTAATTGATTTGGGCTACAATAGGTGAACCCAATTTAATAAGCCCAATATCACTTCATCCTAGAGGCCTATCTTGGTGCCCTGTGTCAAATGACGTGGCATGCTAAGTCGAACAAAGAAGCCAGTAGGATCATGACATGTGTCAAATTGACAAACCCACTTCATTAAGGCCTAATATGCCATGTCACTTAAATCTGATTGGCTGAAGAGAAATCTTTCATATTATAATTCCTCTATTTAACAACTATAATAGGGGTTTCATAATTCAAAAAAGAAAATCAAGGATTCTAACAAAAAAGCTAGATAAAGCTTGTGGATCAAACGCAACAAATTTCTCTACAAGTTCAAAAATTCAAACAATCAAGCATTCAAGTTCAAGAACAAGTTTAAAGCCCTTGAATTCAAGATCAAACTCAAGAACAAATTCAAAATTCAAGTTTAAGTTCAAGAAAAAATTCAAGATTCAAGATCAAGCTCAAGAACCCTTGAATTTATATTTGAAAAGGCGAATCAGAAGATTTATAAAGACTGTAATATTCACATATTGAAATTAAACACTATAATTGTTCTGATAGTTTCTTGATTATTATTTTCTTGACGCGAATTTTATCGTCTACAAATTCTAGCACGCTCAGTAGGACAATCTCTACCTCTCATCTCGACCTTTCCAACATTGAAATGAATTTCACTATAGAAGAACAACTAGCAATCTTGGCTAAAGCAATTGAAGGCTTGACAAAGCACCTGCATGAACAAGATGCTAAACTTTTCAAACTGATTAATAAGATGGATAACATGATTCAGAGAGGATGAAATCAAGCACCTATGGAGCTTTCTAGAATTCAAGACAAAGGGGAGCCTTGCATAAAGCAAACAAAGATCAAAGGGATTCATCTCTCCACTGAAGGTTTGGTTCCTATTGATCAACTGAAGGACCTAACCATAGAGACTATCGAAGACAAATCTGAGTCCTCGTCTAAATTTCCCCTCACATATGCAAAGCCGTACATACAAAAGATTGATAACTTGGTGATGCCTAATTTCAGCCTCCTAAGCTCCAACAATTTGATGGTTAAGGAAATTTAGAACAACATATAGCGCACTTTATTGAAACTTGCAATGATGCTGGAATGCATGGTGATTATCTCATCAAACAGTTTGTTCAATCTCTCAAAGAAAATGCCTTTGATTGGTATACAAATCTCGAACCTAGTTCTATAAATTGTTGGGAACACTTAGAGCAAGAGTTCCTCAATTATTTCTATAGCACAAGACGTGTTGTTAGTATGATCAAACTTATTAAGGCTCGCAAACGTTAAGATGAGCTAGTTGTTGACTTTATCAATAGTCGGAGAAATTTGAGTCTCAACTGCAAAGATCGCCTTAGTGAAACTTTTAGCATTGAAATATACATCCAAGGCATGAAATGGGATCTTTACTACATCTTGCAAGGATTAAAGCCTAATACATTTGAAGAGTTGGTAACTCGTGCACATGATATGGAATTAAGCATGACTATAAGAAGAGATAAATGGTCTTATGTCTGTGGGTCTCAAGAAGATGAAGATATAGAACTCCAAAGTGGGGGCAAGTTTGCATTTGAAAATGACTTTGAAGAGTCTATGTATATCTCGATGCTCCAAAACGCATGAGGATAGACTGTAAGTTATAATGCTCCTCATCGCATGAGCTTAAACTGCAAGCTATAATGCTCCTAGTTGCATGATCCTAAACTTATGTCACAAAGCTTTTCAAATTTGAGCTTAATCTCAAAGTTTGAAAGCTCTTCAAATTTGAGCTGAACTCTAAGTTGGAAAGCTCATCAAATTTAAGCTAACCTTCATATTGTGAAGCTCTTTAATTTTGAGTTTAACCTTCAAAACGAAAGATCATCAAATTATGCATCAGATATTCAAGCTACAGAACTCAAATTTGAGCAAAATTTTCAAGTTTCACAGCTCATTAAATTCGAGCAAACTCTTAAAGTCAAAGTGGTCCTTGAAGCACGAGTCTAAAATGCATCTCATCTACTTCAAGATAAGACTCAAGTCTCGAAGCTTCTCAAGTTTGAGCTTAAGTTTTTAAGTTTTGATGTTCCTCAAACTTGAGCAAATCTTCAAATTTCAAAGCTCATCAAATATGACCAAAATCTTCAAGTCAAAATACTTCTGGCTTGCAAGAATATAAACTATTCATGGCACCCTAAAAAAATGTTTGCTAGGTTGATAATCTTGAAAGAGGCAGCCTAGGCAAAAGTTAGGACACCCGAAAAAAAATGTCCGCTA
Organism: Solanum medicagineum; assembly: GCA_026153255.1. Classification (NCBI taxonomy): domain Eukaryota; kingdom Viridiplantae; phylum Streptophyta; class Magnoliopsida; order Solanales; family Solanaceae; genus Solanum; species Solanum medicagineum. The sequence goes on along the minus strand of JAPFFP010044576.1, from coordinate 5,890 downwards.
GGTTGAAAATCTCGGAAGAGGCGACATAGGCAAAAATTAGGATAAATTTGAAAAAAACAAAACCACTCCATCCAGAACTACACTGTGACTTGATCCTCTTCATTGACGTATTTAGGTGCTTAGAATTATTCTAAGTTCAATTACAAGAGTGTCAAAGAATCACATGTTCCCACCTCATTCCATACAAAAAAAGGTTACGAGTACTCTCTCAGGCGTCAAACTTGCATCAAATGGCAGTGACTCGATGACGGCAAATCTCTATGGAATATAAGCTTCTTCAATGGCATGCTTGAAGTCTTCAAATTTGGTCAAATCCGTAAGTTTAAGCTTTCAAATTCTTCAAGTATGCAAGTTGAGCTCTTTGAATTCTTCAAATATGTTAAGTTGATGTCTTCGATCCTCCAGGTATGCAAATCAAAATCTTTAAATCTTTCAAGTATGCAAGGTGAAATTTTCAAATTCTTCAAGTATGCAAGTTAAAGTCTTCAAAGTCTTTGAGTTTGCAAGCTGAAGTGTTCAAATCCTCCAAGTATACAAATCAAAGTCTTTAAATTCTTCAAGTATGCAAGGTGAATAGGGATGTGCATAGGTCGGTTCGGTTTGATTTTATACATTATCGGTTCAGTTTATCGGTTTTTGATTATTTAATATGCTAAACCAATAAGAACCTAATAAATATTTTTTATCGGTTTTCGATTTATAAGTTTTAAGTCCTTAACGGTTCGATTTTCGGTTTAACCAATAAGAATGATAATGAGAATTTGCATTAACAAAAAGTAGATAGAGTACGAAGACTATGTTTATAAACTTAACCTATAATTAGTTAATTACAAATTAAAATACTAAAGTGGATAACTAATCACTTAACTACTGTAAATATTAAAATGGTAAAGTATTGCTATAGTGTCCAATTACTATTAAATTACTAATATTTAATATTTACGAAGGGGTAAAATAGTAAATTATTATAATCTTATTGGGTTATCGATTTACCCAATAACCCAATAGTAAAAATTGATATCGAACTGATAACCCAATAATCTTTTTATTTATAACCATTAAAAACCCGATAACCTAATAACCCAATAACAATAAATCAATAACGTTTTTATCGGTTGGTTCGGTTTTTGCATACCCCTAAAGGTGAAGTCTTTGAATTCTTCAAATATATAAGTTGAAGTGTTCAAAATCCTCCAAGTACGCAAAATTAAAATCTCCAAATCATTCAAGTATGCAATGTGAAGTCTCTGAACTCATCAAGTATGCAAGTTGAAGTCTTCAAATTCTTCGAATTTGCAAGTTGAAGTCTTCAAATCCTCCAAGTATGCAAGTTGAAGTCTTCAAATACTACAAGTATGCGAGTTGAAGCGTTAATAACTTTCAAGTCTACAAGTTAAAGTTTGCAAATTCTTCAAGTATGCAATTTGGGGTCCCAAATCAACCAAGTATGCATACTGAAGTCTTAAATCCTTCAAATCTGCATTTTGAAGTCTTCAAATTCTTTTCTTCTCTAAGTTGAAGTTTCAAATCCACCATGTATGCAAGTCAAATTCCTTAAGTGTTGAGTCTGAAAGTTGAAGCTTTCAAGCCTCGATCTTTAGATTTACATATCTTAAGGAGGGAATGATAACTATCTCTTTTCACTATGAGGGTTCCCCCAAATTGCTTTCCTTAGGACAAAGATGAGTATCCATCCCTTTATGCCATAAGAATACCTCTAAATTTGCATGCCTTAAGGTGGACAAAATTTGCCCCTTTGCACTTTAAGCTAGCCTTTAACGAATTTATCCTTAAAAGAATCTCTAAATTTCCATGCCTTAAGGTGGACAAAATTTGTCCCTTTGCACCTTAAGCTGGCCTTTTCATGGATTTATCCTTAAAAGGATCTCTAAATTTTCATGTCTTAAGGTAGACAAAATTTGTGCCACCTTAAGCTGGACTTTTACGGATTTTGAGAAGGATCTTTAAATTTTCATGCCTTAAGGTGGACAAAATTTCTCCCTTTGCACCTTAAGCTAGCCTTTCACGGGTTTATCCTTGAAAGGATCTCTAAATTTTATGCCTTGTGGTGAACAAAATGTGTTCCTTCGCATCTTAAGCTGGCCCTTTTCATGGATTTCATCCTTAAAAGGATCTCTAAATTTTCATGTCTTAAGGTAGACAAAATTTGTCCCGCCTAAAGTTGGCCTTTTATGGATTTTGAGAAGGATCTATAAATTTTCATGCCTTATCCCCTTGCATCTTAAGCTAGCCTTTCACGGGTTTATCCTTGAAAAGATCTCTAAATTTTATGCATTGTGGTGGACAAAATGTGTTCCTTTGCATCTTAAGCTAGCCTTTTCCCGGGTTTATCCTTAAAACGATCTTTAAACTTGCATCCCTTTTGACAAAGAATGTGAGCTTTTTGCTTTGGACAGTGTAAAGTTTTCACTTAGACAAGCCACACCTTATGTTTGAGCATTTGGAATCTCAAATTTGTGATATCAAGGGGGGGACTTTAAACACAGCTCTTCACGCCTTATCTTTAAACATTTGAAATCTTGTAAAACCTCAAATTTGTGATCTCATGGTGAAGATGTTAAATGCATCCCTTCACATCTTATATTTAAGCATTTGGAAGCTTGTAGTCAAATTTTTTATCTCAAGGCGGGGACGTTAATCATATCCCTTCACACCTCAAGATCAAATTCTTGTTATGATAAAACTCTCCACTGTTATGAAAGATCATGCTAAGCACTTGAAATCTGTTTCTGAAGAAATGGTGAAGCACCACCTGTTTGCCAAAAGAAGTAATGTTTTTTGGGGGTCCAAAGGTTTGGGATTGAGTATCTTGGCCATTTCATAAATGTTGAGGATGTCTCTACTGATTGTGAAAAGATGGCCTGCTTTTTATACTCTTAAACAATTACGAGGATTTTTAGGGTTGGTTGGGTACTACGGGAGGTTTATACAAGGGTTTGGTGTGATATGCAAACCTCTATCTGATTTGACCAAGGATAGTTTTCAATGGAACCCTACAACTCAAGCTGCCTTTGAACATAGCATTGACTTAGGCTCTTGTTTTGGCCCTGCCTGATGCCTCTAAGATCTTTGTTGTTGAAACTGATGTCAGTGGGTATGGTATAAGGGTTGTTCTAATGCAAGAAGGACATCCTATAACTTTCATTAGCAAAGCTTTATCTCTTAGACATGTTGCCTTTTCAGTGTATGATAGAGAATTGTTGGTCATTGTTCAAGCAGTCACCAAGTGGTCACAGTACTTATTGGGTCAGAAGTTTATCATCAGGACTGATCAGAAAGCTTTGAAGTTTCTAAAAGTGCAGAAGTTACACACAATTCACAATTCTCATGGTTAACTAAGTGGATGTCCTTCGATTACACTATTGAGTATGCCAAAAATATTGGAGAAGAATATTCTTGAATTGTTGTCTCTATATAATTACATTGAGACCCTATTTGTAGATACTATATTAAACTCCTTTTTCACTAGTATACTATAATACAATTCTTTTTCTAGTAGGATTCTATGTATTATTCCTATTTCCATTCCTGTTCTAAATAGGATTGTAGAGATTATTCTTGTTCCTGTTCTTATTCTAACACTCCTCCTCAAGTTGGTGCATACAAGTCATATCACATATGTACTTAGCTTATTACAAATGTAATTAATACGAGGATTGATGAGGGGCTTGGTGAGATATCTGGAAGTTGATCACTTGACTTCAAAAAATTGACAGTCAATCTCAACGTGCTTCAGTTTTCTCATGAAATACTGAATTTGATGCATAATGTCGATAACACAGAGTGATAAATTCCTGAATTGAAGTGTTAACTTCCCAAACCAAACTTGAGAAGACTATTTCAGACCATAGAGTGACTTACACAATCGACATATAAGGCTATCAAGACTCCCCCTAAGCAAATATTCAAGTGGTTGCTCCATATAGACTTCTTCATCGATGTGAAGAAAAACATTCTTAATGTCCAATTGACTAATTGGTCAATAGGGAACCACAGATCGGAAAAGGAAAACTTATGTTATTTTAGCCATGGGAGAGAAAATATCACTGTAATTCAATCCAAATATCTAAGTATATCATTTGCTCGAAATTTGATATAGAATAAATGGATCGTCTCGAAATCGCTCCAAGAAACAAGTGTTTAAACAAGAAAGTCACTATAAAACTGGCTGAAACATGCTCATATGTCGAATTACTAGATTTGATAGTTGAAAATAGTCACAAATTGAGAAATAAAATTATATGGGTAGGGTCAGGATAATGACACATCCTTACTGAGAGAGAATTATATGGGTGGAGTCGGAATGATGGCACGACCATACTGAAAAATAGAAATTATATAGATAGGGTTGTATTGACAGCACGACCCTACTGAAAAAAAAGAAATTTTATGGATAGGGTCAGAATGATGGCATCACCTAACACAAATAAGAAAGTAGTCACCGGAAAGGTGACACGGTACTACACAAATTGAATATGAAAAAAGTAGTCATCGGAAAGATTGCTCGGTGCTACACAAATCAGATATGAGAAAGCAGTCACAGGAAAGATGCACGGTGTTACGCAAATTAGATATGAAAAAATAGTCACCAGAAAGATACATGGTGACCTAATTATTTTGCTAACATAATCATTAGCCAGACAGGCGACATATATGAGTCATAGCCGCCCACCGGGAACGAAAGGTTTTTTTTTTTCTACCAAGATCGTAGAAGCTCTGATACCATGTGAAAAATATTGGAAAAGAATATTAATGAATTGTTGTCTTCACATAATTACATTGACAACCTACTTATAGATACTATATTAGACTCCTTTTTCAACTAGGATACTACAATACAATTCTTTTTCAAGTAGGATTCTATGTACTATTCCTATTTCTATTCCTAGTCTAAATAGGATAATAGATGCTATTCTTGCTCCTACTCCTATTCTAACAGAGTATAATAGAGGAAGTGAGAACAGTGGCAGATGCACTTTCAAGAGTCACTACGGCCGAGTTACTAGCACTAGTCATTTCCCCTTCCAATACTGATCTTTTTTACGCAATTGAGAATAGTTGGACTTTAGATCAAGAGCTCAAACAACTCATTGAAGAATTACAAAAAAACCTGCTACTCATAAACAGTTCACTAGGATGTAAGGTCAATTAAGGAGCAAAGGAAAACTGGAGCTTACAATTGTTGACACTGATCTATTGGAAGAATAAGAGAAATGAGGTGAAGGAGTTTATACAAAAGTGTGATGTATGCCAGAGAAACAAATCTGACTTAGTTGCTTACCCTGGCCTCCTACAACCATTGGCTATTTCTGATGTAGTTTGGTCACAAATCAGTATGGATTTTACTGATGGTCTGCCTAAGTCGCAGGATTTACAAGGAAATCTTAGTGGTAGTGGATAGACTCAGCAAATATGGCCATTTTATTCCACTCAAACACCCTTATACAGCTCAATCTGTTGCTAAGGTGTTTTGGACAACCACTGTTAGGCTACATGGATTGCCAGATGCCATTACTAGTGACAGAGATGTTGTCTTCTTGAGCTCCTTTTGGTAGGAACTTTTTTCGTTGCAAGGGGTTCTACTGCACACTTCTTCAGCATATCACCCTCAGTCTGACGGCCAAACTGAGGTACTCAACCGATGCCTAGAGACCTGCTTGAGGTGCTATTGCAATCATGATGCTTCCAACTGGTTTTCTTGCTTACCAATGGCTAAGTACAGGTATAATACATGTCATCATTCAGCAATCCAGACTACCCCTTATAAAGCTCTATATGGTAGACCACCTCTTTGTCAATATATTATTCTTTCCAGTAGTTACAGATTCTGTACATAGCTGTACATTGCTGTCCATTTACAGATTTACAG
>JAPFFP010044575.1:0-12296 GCA_026153255.1 Solanum medicagineum | reverse complement strand
CGAGAAGGGGATTCATTAGCTCGTTATTTAGTACGAATCAGTGAAATGACAGAATCCATAAAGATTATTCAACAGGCACTGGAAGGAATTCCAGGAGGGCCTTACGAAAATTTAGAAATCCGACGTTTTGACAAATTAAAAGATCCTGAATGGAATGGTTTTGAATATCGGTTTAGGAAAATATTTCTATGACGGAAATTCGAGGTTTTTAACCTGGTCTAAGTATTCTAGACCGAAAGGTGAGAGTATTCCGGGATAAACAACAAGGGTTAGTACGCAGACATTCTAAGACCAAAAGGTGATGAATGATAGGCATTTAAGATGGATCGAGAGGTGAATTAAATATTACATAACTTGTTAGATCTTATATATGTAATCATGAACGAGTTTACCACTAGATTCGGCTATCGCATTAGCTGTCATGGGGAACACAATCCTAGCCTCACAAATTGATTGAAATCTAGTCGTTCTTACACTCATTTATTGTTTTCTTTAGTTAATCAATTTTGAAAATCAAACCCCCCATATTTACTTTATGCACTTTTGTTTCGGGAATAGATATTACATCTGAAATCGGTGCTAGTAGATATATTCTCACGCATTCCCTGTGGGATTGACCTCATCTCTGGTTAAGTTTTATATTTGATCAACGACCGTTTTACTATTCCGTTTGGAGTGTAAATTTGGGCATATCAAATTTTGGCGCTGTTGCCGGGGAATACGGCGAAGTAATAGTCTATTAGTTTCTATTTTCAGTTTGTAATACTAGTCCCTAATTTTACTTTTGTTTCTTTTTCTTTTTGTTTCTTGGTAGGGAGCCAACATTGCATGCCAAACACCCATAGAAGGGTGAAGCACTTGTTCCCTACGCCCGAGCTTACTAAATCAATCCGCAGAATGAATGCCCAATAACGCGAAGCAGCTAGACAGAGAGAATAAGCGGTGAACCCTGCAGGTGGGGGTAGCGACGGTCTGGGTGATGATGAAAATGCTGGCAATGAGGTACCACCTCCAGCACCACTTAGACAGGTGCCACTGCCCGGTGTGAGACCCCAAGTGCCTTAGCCGCGATAATGAGGGTGCTGGGACCAACTGGGGCGATTGTACTTCCCCCACTGCCCGCGGGTGTTAAGTTCACTATTACTAGCACTATGCTGCAGTTAAAAAGGTTGTTCAACGGAGCAGCAACTGAGGATGCAAATCAGCACGTCCTCAACTTTCTGGCAACATGCCAATCGTTTGAGATTCCTGGTGTTAGTCAACAAGCAATTAGGTTGCGGCTATTCCCATTGTCTCTTTCTTGTGCGATAACTAAGTGGCTGAATGAACTTCCACATGATTCCATCCGCACTTGGGGAGAGTTAAAGGAGGCATTCTTGGAGAGATTCTTCCCTGCATCAACACAGCTCAAAATCACAGATGACATTGGCTCTCACAAGCAACTACCGACTGAAGCAAGACATGAGACTTGGGAGAGATTCAGGCAGAATCTTAAGCAGTGTCCCGATCATCTCCTCACAGATGAGCATTTGAAGAAAGTCCTCTACAGGTCCTGCAATTTTGTGATGAAGCCGATTGTTGATGCTTCTTGTGGGGGGTCATACATGCCTAGGACTTTCCCGAACATCATGGTGATCTTAGACCAGGTAGCCAAGAACAACAGAGCATGGTACACTAGAGATGGAGATTGTTCGGGGCTCATTTTTAAAATGACGGAGGAGCAGCGATGAAAGGAGGAGGAACGGGATCAAGACATGGCACACATGAATACCCAACTGGACTTACTGGCAAAGCGTTTCTTAGAATGAGCAGAAAGGTAAAAGCTGTATACACAATGCCTAGGCACGAGGAACAAGGCTACAACTTTGACGAAGAGGCAAACTTCTTAGGCAGCCAGGGGGACCATACAACGCTGGAAATTAAGGTCGGACCTATGGTCGTGATCAAAACTATCAAGGGAACTGGTACAGAGACGGTTATAGGAACCATGAGCATCAAAACGATAGTGGCGGAAACTCAAAGTTATAAGAAATGATGGCAAAGGTACTTAGTAATGTTGAGACCACAGAGGTAGGGATGCGAGATATAAAAGGGGAGATGTCAAATGTTTGACAATTAGTCGACTCGCATTCCACCTCAATCAAGCAATTAGAGCAGCAGATAGGTCAATTGTCAGCAGCCATAAACCAGAGAAAAGCTGGGTCACTGTCAAACGACAGTATTCAGAACCCGAAAAATGATGCTCATTGCATGGCAGTAACCACGAGGAGTGGTAAGGTACTCTCTGACACTGTTGTCCCCAATGCTCTAGGTTTAGAGGAAGCTAAAAGCAAGATGCCTAACCTCGTGGAGGAGCATGTCGATGACTTGGGTAAGGAAGGGGAAGCAACACCAGCAGTGTCACAGGTCACTAAAGAGACAGAGGGGACACCAACAGTGACCCAACCTCTACCAGCCATTCCTAAGCCACTACCACCATTCCCACAGAGGTTGCAGAAGAAGGTTGAAGATGGCAAGTTTCAGAAGTTCTTGTCCAAGCTTAAGGAGATTTCAGTGAATATTCCTCTTGTAGAGGCACTTGAGCAGATGCCGGGCTACGACAAGTTCATTAAAGACTTAGTGACTAAGAAGAGGACAACCACGATCGAGCCGACGAACAATCTCCACCACTGTAGTACCATTGCCACATGATCTCTTGTAGAAAAGAAGAAAGATCCCAGAGCTTTCACTATGTTATGTACCATTGGAGCATTTGATTTTGCCAGAGCTCTCTATGATTTGGGTGCCAGCATCAACTTGATGCCGCTAGCGGTCTACAGGCAACTGGGTTTAAGAGCCCCCACACCCACTACAATGCGGCTACTCATGGCGGATAGATTGGTAAAGCGACCCATGGGATTCTATGCGATGTTCTGGTTCGTGTGGGTCGGTTCATCTTTCCGGTGAACTTTGTTGTTCTGGACTGTCAGGTGGATTTTGAGGTTCCCATCATCCTTGGGGCCCATTTTTTGCCACTAGCAGGGCATTGGTGGACGTAGAGCTAGGTGAGCTGACATTCAGACTCAACATAAAAGAGGTGAAGTTCAATGTCTGTGCTGCAATGAAGCGACCTAAAGAGGTGGCGATGATGTCCATATCGACGTTGAAGATGCTTTTCTGTCTAAGATCCCACTTGAGGAAACGATGAGTGTAGACGCCGATGATGGTATTATTGGTTACACCGATGCTGTGAATGCGCTGCAAGGTAGGGGAACTAGGCCATTTATCCCTAGAAAGTTGGACTTAGATCTACAGAACAGGTCTACACAGCCCGTTAAACTATCCATCGAGGAGCCTCCAGCTGTGGAGCTCAAGGAGCTACCCTACCACCTCAGGTATGTATTTTTAGGAATTGACAACACTCTTCCTGTGATTGTAGCTGAAGATCTTCAAGAAAATCAGGTGGAGGCATTGATGGGGGTCCTCTAAAAGTTCAAGCAAGCTATTGGTTGGACCATTGCAGATATCATAGGGATTCTCCCAGGGATATGCACGCACAAGATAAAATTGGAGGACAATTGTGTGCCCAGCATTGAGCATCAGCGCAGGCTAAACCCACCTATGCAAGAGGCGGTGAAAAAGAAGATCATTAAGTGGATGGATGCTGGGGTGATATACTCAATTTCTGACAGCAAGTGGGTTAGTCCAGTGCAGTGTGTCCCTAAGAAGGGGGGCATGACCGTAGTTGCCAACGACAAGTGCCGTCGAGACCCGTGACTGGATGGTGAGAGTATGCATAGACTACCAGAAACTGAATAAATGGACCTTGAAGGACCATTTCCCCATGCCCTTCATGGACCAGATGTTAGACAGGTTAGCAGGTAGAGGGTGGTACTACTTCTTGGACGGGTACTGAGGCTACAATCGAATATCCATAGCCCCAAAGGATCAGGAGAATACTACCTTCACTTGTCCGTATGGGACCTTTGCTTTTAGAAGGATGACCTTCGGGCTATGCAATGCCCTAACCATATTCTAACGCTATATGGTGTCAATCTTTTCTAATCATAGTGGCCCCTTGTAGGAGACAACAGTCACCTGTGATTCCTTAATTTTTAATGCACCTTAGCACTATGTGGCTATTATATGACTCGTAGGTCACTTTACGAGTCGTACCTGTGCCTCGTACCTACCTTATACTGAATGGTATTCTGTTCCCTATTACGAGCCTAAGATATGACTTGTAGGTCAACCCATGAGTTGTACCTAAGCCTCATATATGTGATCAAATTGTTAAATTTTTAGGCACCTTAGCACTATGAGGCTATTATACAACTCGTAGGTTACCGTACGAGTCGTACCTATGCCTCGTAACTGCAGACCTGTAGGTGGTTCAGTGTATTGTGTTTAGTGGTTTTGTTATTATTCTCCTGATTATTTTGAGTGAATGCTTTTTTATCAAACATCAAGGGGCTCATTGAGTGGTATTTGATAAATTTTCAGGTACAATGCCTTTAAAAAGTGGAAAAGAGGCTATCACAGCCTTGGGAAGACGATTGGTGGATGAGGCCTCCGAAGCTGAATAATCTAAGGGATCTGTGGAATTCCACAGAGTTCGAATTGACCCCGAGGCAAATAATGCCTCAAACTCGAGCTTGCACAGCACAGGTCCCATTAGAGGTTGATAATCTTCCCTAGTTTGAGGAGGAGGGCAATAGTGACGGGTCAGGTAGTAGTTCGCCGCAGATGACTCCTACTCACACTGAGACAAAATCAGAGGAGGGGTCATATGCTCAGTAGGAGGAAGCAGAATCACAACCTCCGGCCAACCCAAGATGGGGCATTCCAGGAATGAAAGATATATATGATAAAAGGTTGGAGCCAAAAGGACAGGGAAATCCTGTCAGGCAGTTCCACGAGGAGTCCAGGTTGAATGACTTCGGGTTGGACAGAGTGCCAGGTTTAGATGTTGAGATCTATAGACACGGATTATGGTGGATTACACAGCGGTTAGGCAAGTATGCCCCTTATTTGTTCCTAGAGTTCTACGCAACTTATTATGCCACTATTCTCCGAGGCCTACCCAAGAACAAGAAGGCTATTAATCAGCCTAGGTTGAGAGAAGTTTCTGTCAGGGGTCGGGTCGTTGACATTTCAGAGGAAACTATCAGAGCGGTTCAGTTCGGGCAAAACTACAATGTGCCTCATTCAACCGCTGAGTATGATAGTTGGATTTCAAAGATGAGAAAAGCGGTGAACGAGAAGGATATTGGGGTCAAAACCGAGCTACTTCAGTGGATAGCTAGCCAAATATGCGAGGAGAGTTTTGAGCCTACGTGGCTCATAAACCATGCTGCTCAGATAGTTAAATCCCACCTCTCCTTCCTAGCCAAGATTTAGTGGTCTATTATCCATTGGTGTATCTGACCGACTTTTACGAATAATGGGGATCACCCTGGAGTGAGCTATAATATTATCTAGCATCTTAGCTAGCTATGAGATTGTTTGGACCCGAGTCATGGCTGAGCAGATACACAAGTCCGCTGTCAGGACGAATAGTAAACTGTCGTTCAATATTTTGATTCACTGCTTGTGTAGTGAGGCAGGTATTTGTGTCGATCCCTACCATGACCCATATGTAGAGGCTGTACATACCATGGAACCCAGCCTAATTAAGGCTGATGATAAGCCAGTGGCCCTACAACAAGCTGTTTCTCCTCCTATTCCTGATCCATTTCCTCTAGAGCCATAGACCGTGGAGCCGATTCCAGCCACCACCTGTTCTACTCCAGTTGCTTCATAGTCGCCTCCAACTATTGACACCGAGGTGATGCCATTCTCCTTATAAGGAGAAGGCAAGTTGATGCTTGAAGCATGACCTGTGAGTCCATACTTGATTGTGTATGTGATGCCATGTGTGTGTGAGCTTATTTTGCAGCATTCATGTATTATGTATGGACTAAGAACTTGTCTTATTACTCTAAGATTGGACTAGTGATATGGTTGGATTGGGAAAGGATCTTAGGCTATTGTTCTTTTAGTAAGTCCACTTTTGCTCAAATGACTTGAAAAAACTGCAAAAAGTGCCTGAAAATGAGCCTCGAAAGTGCCCAAAATTTTAATTTCCATATATCTCAAAATCCATGTGTTATTTTGGAAACTGACTTCATATTCGTGTTCAGGGGGTCAAAATCAGGGGGGAGAGGGTCTAACCTCGATTTTAGAGTGATTCACAATTTCAAAATTCAAGGTGACGCATTATAGTGGCTTCTCCGCGTCTAGGACGCGAAGCGCCCCATTGTATTTTCTGTCCAATTTTTAAGTTTTAATCCAAGACTCTTAAGTCTTGGGTGTAAGCCTTACCACACGAGAAAACACCTCTACTTAGAATTATTTCACCCTCATATTACCCAAGACATTTCCCAATACTCACACAAACCCTAGTCCTATATTTCTCTAAAGATTCAAGCCTAAAACCCTCATATGGATTTCAAGGTTCTCCTTCAAGCTTCAAGTCTCCGTCTCCAATCTTCACCAAGAGTTTCTCCAAAGCTAAGGCATGTAGGTTTTAGCCATTGGGTCCTCCCACTTATGGTGCCCTAATCTCCTTTTTACTCAATTTGTATGATTTAATGTTGATTTTACAAATGAGTTTACTAGTATGAATATGTCTATGAATTATGTTAAAGCTATGTCAAGTTATGACTATTTTGCCATGTTTTGAACTATAAATCTTGAGTCTATTGTAAGATTTGATGAAGGGTTTTGATGTATATTGCTTGAGGGTGTTGCAAGGTGTTGATTGACAGTTTTACCATGGATTTTCATGCTTGATTTTATCTCTAAATTGCATGGTCTTGTACCCCCATTACACACCCGTCAAGTGTTTGATAAAATGTCCGTCTATGGTTTCTTGAGAAATTGAAGGTCCGATGCATGAGATATGATATGAATGATGTTATGATGATGAAATGAGCTTATGTATATGATGAATTCTATTTAAAGTGTTGCATTAGACCATGCCGGATATGGGGGGGGGGGAACTAAGAGCCCGGGTAACCTGGTTGAGGGGTTAGTATCTCAAACACCAGGGTGGCAGGTGCAATTATCACTAACCTAGATGAGGGGTACCTCATACACCAGAGTGATAGGTATAATTATCACTAACCTTGATGAGGGATTTGTACCTCACACACCAGGGTGATAGGAGGAATTATTACTAACCTTGATGAGTGGTTGTTACCTCACACCAGGGCGATAGGTGCAATTATCACTAACCTTGATGAGGGTTTGTACCTCACACACTAGGGTGATATGTGCAATTATCACTAACCTTGATGAGGAGTTTTTACCTCACACACTAGGGTGATAGGTGATATCATCATCAACCTACAAGGGGTTTGTACTTTGAAAAATCTAGCTTGGTCTCTTCTACACATATGATATCCTATAGGAGTATAAGTTAGTTAAGCATGTTTTACTTAGTCATTGATCATACATGGCATATTGTTATATTTATGCCTCTTGCCTATGGTTATACATTTTGATCATGATGCCCATCTCTTGTTGTATTGCATCCTACATACTTAGTAGATTCAAACGTACTAACGCATACTCTATACCTATATGATGTAACCATGTAGGAATCAGAGCTCCATTTGGTCATCATTTACCTCCACATGGCTAGTGGTATCCATTCAAGCTAGTTGGTGAGTCCTCCACTCCGAGGACATTGGTTTTCATTCCTATGCTATGTATTAAAAACTGTCTTTTGTTTTTGTATGCTTTTACTATGAGAGTGAGCCCGATTGCTTGTCTTGGCCCCTGCTAAGCTCTATGTTAGAAGTGTTGTTGGACAAGATATGTATTGTGCTTTAGCTTTGGCTTGCTTATGGTATTCAAGCTATTTAAATATAAGTCTTTCTCCCTTAGTCCCATTTTCCCTTGTTCATTTCTCTTAAGTTGATTTATCTTGCTTTCGTACCAAGGATGTGTGATGATATGCTATGAGTCTTGTTTGGGGTTCTTTCGGGTTCCCCATTCGTCAGTCACGTCTAGGCCCTATGCTTGGTTCATGACAATGATGGTATTAGAGTACTAGGTTGAAAGATCCTCAGAGTCCAACACACCGCATCGATTAGAGTCTTATTCATGGTTGTGTTGTGCACCACAACTGTGAATAGGAGGGTATGAGGCGTTCTAGGAAATGTTTACTTCTTCATAATCTATGTCGTGCGATAAAATTAGGTCCCCTAGGGCTTATTGCTAATCCCTAATCATTACATTTCAGGGTATGTCTCAACCTACTCAGGATGGCAACGTATCAAATGTAAAGGTTTGCAATGCTCTATGGGCATTGGCCAAAGCAGCGACAAAATTGGCAACTCACTCGATCAATAAGTGAGTGCTCCCGAGACTTCAATGGGTAAGAGGAGAGGTAGCAAGGCCAAGAGGGCTCGTATTGAAGGAAAGTTCAAAAGTCTCAAAGATAGAGGTGATGCTATATGTCCAACATGTGGTAAGGCTCATAGATACCCCATGTTTGAAGGGCACCAATTGTTGCTTCGGTTGTGGCGAAGTGGGGCATAGGAGGAAAGATTGCCCTTATAAAGGCAACAAGAGCAAAGGTGGTAATGGTGGGATGACTAATCCCAAGTGTCAAAGGTGTGGAATGAACTATGATGACCAATGCTTGAAGAAGACAAATGCTTGTTTTAGGTGTAGTGAAATGGGTCACAAACTAGTCAATTGTCCCTATGCTTAAAGGAGGTGTAAGGGTGGTCGATCCTTAGACCGAGGTGGTCATATTAGTCAAGAGGCTCAAGGAGGGGATGAGGTGCCCGATATTGCTACTGGTATGTTGAAATTTCCTTTGGCTTTGATGTATTTGCATTGACAGACCCGGTGTGCCACTATTTCTTTTATTAGTCTTTTTGGTTGCTGGTGGGCTTCTTGTATGTCTCGAGTTATTATGTGAAACTTTTGTGTCTACCCCTTTTGTTGATATTGTTGCTAGAAGGTTCATAGGTGTTGATCCGGGTTTGTATTGCATTAGGTCTTGCTTTGTGGCTTGTTGGAGTTGGCATGATGGATTTTGATGCCATTATAGGAATGGGATGGTTGCATGCATCTTGTGCCTTCAGGGGTGGTAGGACGTGTAGAGTTAGATTCCATATCCCTAATGAGCCCGTTCTTGAGGGGGAGGGGGTTTCAAATGGTAGCAAGGGAGGTAGGTCCATTCCTTGTCATAAGGTACAATTCGTCTCTAAGGGGTTAAAGTTTATCATCTTCTGAGAATTGGAGGTATTGAACCTAAATTGTTTTGTTTATAGAATTGTTGGTGGTGGTAGATGAGGCCTTGAATTTCCTTTTTCGATATATTGAAATTGGGGTAGTGTCCTTTGGTTTGACTAGTACACCGATTATGCCTGTAAGTCTCATGATTAAGATCTGTACTCGCTACTCTAATAGGCTTATGGTGGTTTTGGTGATGATATGATGGTTTGTGCTCCCTAATGAGGTAGTGCATGTAAGTCTTTTGAGGGTAGTACTACAAAGATTAAGGAAGAGGGTTGGATGCTAAATAGGAGAAATGGGGATTTTGGGTGTAAGAAGTTGCTTTCCTAGGTCGTGTGATGCCAGGTGATGGTATTAAGGTATACCCTAGTAAGACGAAGGTGATTAGAGATTAGCCTAGACCTTGACTTCCTTGGGTATTATGAGCTTCTTGGGTTTAGCGGGCTATTATTGGAGCTTGTGAGTAGGTTCTCTTCTGTTGCTCCTCTTATGACTTAGTTGACCCTAAGTAAGGCTAATGTTGTGACCGACGTTTTGGGTAAGGTGATTTGATATGCTTGGGAGTTGCTATCTCTTGTGTGATTACTTTATGCTAATAGGATTCATGTGTGTGCCCTAGATGGTTGTATGTCTCTATAGTGGCTAGATGAGATCTATAAGGGTTACCCTATGTTATCGTTGCGTAGAGTCTTGTCTTGTGATCTCGGTTGGACATAGTTTGAGGTGTTGAAGGTCTCGGGGTAGTTTGGCCTATTTGCATTGCATGCTTCCAATGAGTGTAGAACCTGTAAGGTTGTAATATGATGGTTGAGGATCTATTCGGTCAACTACAATGCGTTAGTCACTTCTCTAATATTGATCTTTGGTATGGGTTTTGTCCCAAAGAGAGAATGAGGTTAGGTGATATCCCTAAGTGTCTTTTCAGACTAGGAGTGAGCATTATTAGTATTGATAGAGTTTTTTGGTTAAGTTATGCACCGGTGGTGTTTGTGGGTTCTAGAATAGGGTCTTAAAAACCTACCTTGTGGTATTTATTTGTTTAGCGTTTGTGAATCATTTGTGGGTAGTGTTGCATGTCTTGGAGGATGAGAGATTGTTTGCTAAATATGATAAGTGTGGAATGTGGATAGCAAGAAGGTGGTTAGGATTCTTTAGGGGTTATGAAATGAGTGTGCAATTTCTCCCTGGTAAGGCTAATGTTGCGGTCGGTGCCCTAGGTAGCCTAGCATGTGTTGTGATGGTGGCAAAGAGAAGACTAGTGGGGGTCCATCGGTTGATTAGGTTGGAAATTAGGTTGAGGGAAGTTGAGAATACTTGTATAGTGTTCTTGGTGGTTCGAAATCTTCTTTGGTTGAGAAGATCTAGTTTAAGTAAGGCCTTGATTCTGTCTTATTAGAGTTGGAAGTTTTGGGTGGAAAAATGGTAGAGTGGAGGTTGTCTCCCAAGGGGGAGATGGTAATTCGTGGCAATAAGTTCGTTAGATGTATTTAAGGTTGAAAATTAAGTTGAGGATTGTGAGTCCTTATAAAGTGTAAAGGGAGGTTGGTAAGGTTGCCTAAGTTTGGGGATTACCTACGGTAGGGGTATGATTTATCCGGTTTTTCATGCTTCTAGGTTGATGGGATGTGTTGGTGACTCTAGTGCTATAGAACTCTTTGAAGTTGTGGTGAGGTGTAGGATAAATTGGCTTAGAAGGAAGTCCAAGTGGAGGTGTTAGATGGATGAGCAGAGAAGTTGATTGATGAGGATATAGTGCTCGTCAAGGCCCTTTGGAAGAGTCGTCTAGTCGTATGTGTTTCTCAGGGAGCCGGTGCGGGCATGGAGAAGCAATATCAATATTTCTTTTATTCTATTCAAGGTCATGATGACATGTTAAGTCCTTTCTATGATCCCAAGTCATATGTATCAGCCCCATGTCATTCATATGCATTCATATTTAAGTGGGTAAGTTTATGATGATTTTAAACTTATGTTGGGATTTGGAAGATGGTGTTGTAAATGTAATATTGCATTCTTGTTGGAGCTGATTGGTTCATGATCACTCCTCTTATGTACGTTTCTTTTACATTCAGGGACGGATGTTCCTATGGGGGAGATATTTAAACGACCCCAAAAAGTGCCCGAAAATGTGCCTCAGAAGTGCTCGAAATTTCAATTTCCATATATCACAAAATCCGTGAGTTATTTCAGTAACTTGACTTCATATTCGTGTTCAGGGGGTTAAAATTAGGGGGAAAAAGGCCCAACCCCGATTTTAGAACGAACGATTCACAATTTCAAAATTCAAGGTAACGCATTCCAGTGTCTTCTCCGCGTCTGGGGCGCGATGCGCCCCAGTGTATTTTTTTGTCTAGCTTTAATTTTTGGTCCAAGACTTTTAATTCTTGGGCCTAAGTCTTCCCACACGAGAAAGTACCTATACTAGCATTATTTCACCCTCGTATCATCCAAGACATTTCCCAATACTCACTCAAACCCTTAGTCCTATATTTCTCTCAAGATTCAAGTTTAAAACCCTCATTCGGATTTCAAGGTTCTCCTTCAAGCTTCAAGTTTCCATCTCCAATCTTCACCAATAGTTTCTCAAAAGCTAAGGTATGTAGGTTTTAGCCATTGGGTCCTCCCACCCATGGTGCCCTAATCTTCTTTTTACTCAATTTGCATGATTTAATATTGAATTTACAAATTGGTTTACTAGTATGAACATGTCTATGAATTATGTTAAAGCTATGTAAAGTTGTGACAGTTTTACCATGTTTTGAGCTATAAATCTTGAATCTCTTGTAAGATTTGATGAGGGTTTTTGATGTATATTGCTTGATGGTTTTGCAAGGTGTTGATTGATAATATTGCCATGGATTTTCTTGCATGAGTTCTTCTCTGAATTGCATCGCCTTGTACCCCCATTACACACTCGCCAAGTGTTTGATAAAATGTCTGGCCATGGTTTCTTGAGGAATTGAAGGTCCAAAGCATGAGATATGATATGAATGATGTTACGATGATGAAATGAGCTTATG
>JAPFFP010044574.1:0-12298 GCA_026153255.1 Solanum medicagineum | reverse complement strand
ACCACATATGAAATGATTGGGTCGTAAGGTGTGGTGTAGATTATCTTTGGCAAGTACTCTTCTCTCACCCGATGAGAGGTCAACATTGGGCAAATTCAGGTAATAGCTCATATGGGTTTGTGATGTCAATTATGGTCATATTCCCACTATATATATATATATATATATATATATATATATATATGAGCATCATTTACACATTGGTATCTTATTATATTACATTCCTTGTTATATATATCTCTTCCTATATTATGTGCCCTTGTCATCTAACCTTGAAGTGCAGGTTTGGTAAGTTCATGCATCATGCCCCATATACTTAGTACATTTGAACGTACTAACACATATTTTGCCTACATGATATAACAATGTACGGACCGAGGAGCCTATCTATCCACCTTAGGACGTCTAGCTTGGATTTTGGATTGTACTTGTAGTGGTGATTCCTATCTTCCGAGGACTAACCACCACTTCTTTTACCTATCGTATCATTAGCTAATTTAACTTCTTTGAGGGTGAGCTCGGGGTATGTCTTGTCCCCCGACCTATCTTATGTTAGAGGAATTATTGGACTTTTGTGCACTCTCTACGTTATATGTCATGTGATGTATTTAGAGCTTTGGTAATGACTCTTTATGAATATGACCTTATGACATGATTTATGCTTGTGATATGATTATGTTTCTTGGTATGAAAGATTTCAAATCCTGAATTGCCCCATAGTGTTTGTCCCACTTTCCCGTCCCTTAGAACTATGTGTTTACTTTTGTATACACTTTCGAACTGATCATGTGAGTTTTGCTATCTTGAGCCTTGTTTGGGGTCTCTCGGGTTCCCATTCTCCGTGCCACGCCTAGACCCTAGGCCCGAGTCATGACAAAGATGGTATCAGAGCCCTAGGTTTGTAAATAATCCTCGAAGTCCAACATGCCAACGTCAAGTAGATCCCTATTCTTGGGTTAAAAGTGCATCATGCCTATGAGTTGGAGGCTATGATGACGTTCTAGGAATCTCTCACTTCTTTATGTCTTATGTCGTGCTATGAATAGTATGTTTGGTTTCTTGATCTTGATACTATCCTTGCTCTATTGCAGAAGATGCCTCATGGGAGACTTGCCTGACCAGCCTTGGCTAATGAGGGTCAAGCAACTCAAGGATGTATGGATGAGCCTATCTCTAATGGTGAATTTTGTACGGCCTTTGCTATGCTTGCCCATGTCGTGACTACCTAAACTAGGCAGGCTAAACTTCCTCAGGATCCCACTCTGGCTTCGACAGTGAGGGATTTCACCTGGATGAATCCTCCAGAGTTTTTTGGGTCTAAGGCTAACGAGGATTCCCAGGAGTTTATTGATGAGCTCACCAAGGTGTTGTATGTCATGGGTGTCACTTCTGAGGAGAAGGCTGAACTAGATGCCTATCAGTTGAAGGATGTAGCCCAAGTGTGGTACACTCAATGGTCTATAGAGAGAGTTTGTGGTGATGTTGTTAATTGGGAGGAGTTTATGCTTGCTTTTCTGGATCATATCTTCCTACTTGAGCTTAGGGAAGCCAAGATGACTGAGTTTGTCAACCTTAAGCAGGGTAGTATGAGTGTGAGGGATTATGCCTTCAAGTTCACTAAGCTCTCCAAGTATGCTCCGACACTTGTGGCTGACCCTCGTTCATGGATGCACAAGTTCATTTTTAGTATCTCTGACTAGCTTGTGAAAGAATGTCATACAGTGATGCTCATTTAAGATATGGATATATCTAGGCTTATGGTGTATGCCAAACAAATTGAAGGGGAGAAACTCAAAGAGAAGAGGATTCATGATGCCAAGAGAGCTCGGTTTGCTGGTGGATTCTCTGATTCTAGAGGTGGTAGTTTTGATCGCTTTCAATGGGTCCAAGGTTCCAATGCTCAGATGGATAATGCCAGATTGCCTCCTTCTAAGGCACGAGGGGGGTGGTGGACCATGGTTTCCCAAGTGTGAGAAGTGTGGGAAGAATCACTTGGTGTTTGCTGGAAGGAATTGGATGTATGCTATAGCTGTTGTGATAAGGACCACAAGATTGTTGATTGCCCTACGAATGCTCAGAAGGATCGAGGTTAGGTGACTCAAAGGTGGACAGAACTAGCAAAGAGCTCCACAAGGTGTTGCCCGGGTGCGAATTTGTCTTTTGTGATCCCTTTATTGACTGTTGTGATTGGTTTGAGTCCCGAAATCTTGAGGGACCCTTTTTCAGTTATTGCTTTCATGGGTAAATCTTTCATTGCACATAGAGTTATCGTCGTTGTCCTATTTCTCGTTGAATAAAGTCTTCCCATATGATCTTGTGGAACTTGAGATATGTGACTTTGATGCGATTCTTACAGTGGATAGGTTGTCGAGGAGAATAAAGGGGTTTTCCCCATGGGGGAGATGGTGTACTTTGGTATCAAGACGGTTATGTGTTCTAGGTATGGGTGACCTTAGAGAGATTTGGTTAAATGTCACGACCAAAGCCTAGGGACAAGACGTGACACAGCAAATGGGAAACCCGAAGGAACCCCAATCAAGCCTCTCAACTTATCATTACACATCATTGGTCGCGAAAACATGTCAAAGACATAAAATGATATTAAGGGACAAAGAGGCTAAAGATTAGCTTGCAAATCAACATCATCAAGAGACAAGAAGTCAAAGCTCGTACCATAGATACATGACTTAATGCAACAAACATCTCTAAATACATAGATAGAGCAGGGGCCATGATAAAGTAACTGGGCTCACCCTCATAGTAAAATAGAACATAAGAAAGTGTCTCATTACATAAAGAATAGCAACATAGACTAAGATCCCCGAAGTGGAGGACTCACCAACTAGCTTTGAGTAGAACCGATCTAGCCACGTGGAGGAGGAGGATGATCAACTTAGGCACTGGTTCCTACATGGTGATATCATGTAGGCAAGATTATGCGTTAGTACATTTAAATGTACTAAGTATGTGGGATGCAATGCAACAAGAGATGAGCATCATAATCCAAAATGCATAACGATAGGCAATAGGCATAACATAGCAATATGACATGTATGATCAATACATAAGTAAAACATACTTAAATAACTCATGCTCGTATAGGATATCATATGTGAAGATGAGACCAAGCAAGCTATCCAACCTTGTGTTGGGCTAAGATGGTGATGGTCACACCCCATCACCCTAAGTGGTGAGGTACGTACCCCTCACATGTTTAATAACATTCACACCTATCATTCGGGTGGCGAGGTACGAACCCCTCACATGGTTGGTGTGTACTAACCCCCACCTCGGTTACCAAGGTACTAACCCCCCGATAGGTTACCCGGGCTCTTGTCCCCTCTGATTAGGCATGGTCTAATGCATCACTTTATATAGCATTTATCATATGATCTACTGCAACACTTCATATAGGAATAATCATATACATAAGCTCATTTCATCATCATAACATCATTCATATCATATTTTATGCTTGGGACCTTCATTTCCTCAAGAAACCATAATCGGACATTTTATTGAACACATTGGGGGTGTGTAATTGGGATAAAAGACAACGCAATTTTGAGATGAAATCAGCAAGAAAATCTATTGTGAAACCATCAATCAACACCTTCCAACACCCCAAAGACATTCACATCGAAACCTCTCATCAAATCCAATATTAGATCCAACATTTAGAGCTGAAAACATGCTAAAACAACCATACTTTCATGAACTAAAATCAATGTACAGTAAGTTTCTCAATATATAAGACCCACATGTAAAATAAACTTTAAATCATGCAATATTAGTACAAAGGAGAATTAGGTACCATGGGTGAAGGTACCTAATAGGTCAACACCATGTACCTTAGCTTTGAATGAACTTGGTGAAGATTGGAGATAGAGATTTGAAGATTGAAGGAGAACCTTGAAGGAGTACTTTAGCTTGGGGAAGGGTTTGGGACTTGAGTTTGGGGAGTGAAAATGTGACTAAGTGTTTGAGTGAGTATTGGGAAATGTTTAGGGTAGTATGAGGGTGAAATATGACTAAGTATGGATAGAAACACGTACGGGAGCTTTTAGGCACAAGACTTAAAATCTTGGACCGAAACTGAAAAACAGAGCTCAAAAATACATAGGGGGTGTCGCGTTGGGGGACGCGAAAACCCCTCTGGAAATTGATTTTTGAAATTTTGTAATTGCTAAATCTTTGCTCTTAAATCGGGGTTAGACCCTTTTCCCCTTATTTGGACCCCCTGAACAAGAATCTGAAGTCAAATTTTTGAAATCACAAATGAATTTTGAGATATAAGGAAATTAAAATTTTGGGGATTCTAAGGCACGTTTTGAGGAACTTTTGGGGTCGTTACATTGGAGACCCCAGTACCATCGCACCTTTGGAAGGTATTGAGGTGGAGGAAAGCTTTTTTATGAGGAATTTTCGGTAGAACTTTTGGATAGGCAAGTAAAGGGGCTTCTTATTAAGGATGTGGCTTCAGTTAAGGTAATTTGGGAAAATCAACATGTGGAGAGTGCTACATGGAAGGTGGAGTCGGACATGATAAAGCGATATGCCTATCTTTTTCAATCTACTCAAGGCTAAGGAGGTTTTTCCTTCTCCAAGTGGTCCTAATCCTTCAACTCTTGAGTCTCATGGCATGACATGCTTACATGTGCATTAAAATGATTTTCATGATATTTTAAATGATTTGAATACATTTTGATATGAGTTATAAAGACTTGATGATTTTCAAATGATGAATTATGCATTGTACCTTGTCTTTGAAAGTTTCATGTTCTAATTCAAGCCTTGTTCTTCCACATTCGAGGACGAATGTTCCCAATAAGGAGATGATGTAAGGACACAGATTTGTGTATAGCTTTAGTGATGCTTAGGATTTGGTCTCGAAAAGGTTTGGACCAAGGTGACACCCTATGAAGCCTCCACGGGTTGTGTGACCTCTATATGGGACCCCACTAAATCAGTTTAAACTCCTTCATTACTATTCATTCTTATTATAGACATTTAGCTTCTCATTCAATCGCTCAAACGCTTTCCTAATCCTCTTTTCAAACTCTAACCTAGGGTTTCCCATGGAACCCCCAAACTTAAGCTAAGTTCACTCCCAAGCCTTAAATTAATCTTATTTCTATTCTTTAAGGATATCATGGGTCTCCTACATCAAGCCAAGTTCAAAAGAATTTCATCGGCTATGTTTTTCACAAATACCAAAAGAAGGGTCAACTTTAAATGGTAATATCTCTTAGCATAAAAGGAACTGGGTGGACCAAGACCTATGAACTTAAAGATCTTTGAATTATCTTTCCAACGCACTTGGTTTCACCTTATTTAAAGTTCGTATGAAGAAGTTATGCCTGTTTTTGTAAAACCCTCCTGTGTTGTGTTGTCACCATTTCTCTAAGGAAAGTCACATGGGCACCCACATGGGCCATGTGGCTTTCCACAAACCGTGTGATTTTCCATTATAATATTTCTTCTGAAAATTATATTTTAAATGTGGAATCACGTCTTATACGCTTGTACGGCCCATGTGCATGACCTTGAGCTTGAACCAACAATTTTTGGGGCCAAGAAAAGGGGTACGACCAGGCTCACTAGCCATGTGGCTTGCCACTGGCCATGAGGCTCCCTTTCTATCCAAAATTTCTCCAAGTGTTGTCACACGGGCCGTGTGACCTCACACGACCCGTAAAGCCCTCCGTGTAGTTAATTTTGCAAAATTTTCTAAGTATCGGATTTCCGTTTTGAACTTCCACCAAGCAAAATTTTCTAAGTATGGTGTCACGAATGGGTACATGAATAGTGTAATTCCACACGTCGTGAGCCTTCTCTTGAAGTGGTGACGTACAATTTTTCTACTCATTTCATTTATGGCGTTTTTGCAAATTTAATTTATTCTAATGACTTTTTAGGACTTCCCACACTATCTTAACACTTTCTAAAGAACTAAACCCTATTCCTAACTATCTAATTCATTCCTCCCAAGTTGAAAATCCTCTCAAATTTCTCTCAAGAACTATAGTGTCAATCAAGCTTGGGAATCAAGGGAAAGCCTAATCTTCTTCAACTTTCCTCTTGGAATTTCCTTCCTTAGCTAAGGTATGTGGGTTTTGATCTTTGGTTCCTTCTAACCAAAGAGACCCAAATCTTTTCAATCAAATTTCATGAACTTAAGCTCATTTTGAATATGGGTTTTCACTATTTGGATCTATTAAATTAAATTGATTTGTGGGTTGTACATATTTGATGGTTTTAAGTTAACTTAAGACCTATTATGATGATTTACGTTGAATTTAAAAGATTGTGAATATGCATGTCCCTTTTCAAGGCTTGTTTATGCATGAGTGATTATATTATGATTTTAAAATGTGATTCAATTATGTTTTCACTTGAATTTCATATTATATTTTTGATTTTAGACTGAATTAATTACTCATGCTATCCTCACATCATTCATGGCACTTGTATTCTTGACATTGGATTTCTATGAAAATTATGGAGTGGGTTAAGCCCAATTATGTATTATGATATGATTTTGATAAGATATTGGTTATGACAAGAATGTGATCACATACATGTCTATGATTATGGCTCTTCGAGCATTTTGGGTACTTGCACCATCTTGTATATGAATGGGCTATTCCTATGCAAGAGTGTTTTGACTATGAATTATGATTTGGCATTTGAGCCTAAGTATGAATTATTATGAAGAAGTATTTGGTTTTTAAGACTACGAATGCATTGAAAGTATTTGGAAAATGACTATTGCCTCTTTTGAAAGCATGTATATACACGTATATGTACTCTTGTGGGATGATGACTTAGCACCGACTGATTGGGGGTGTTAGAGCTATCCCCAAGGGCTCTCTCCCTTTCCTTGAACTATGTGTCAGCATTGGAATGGTAGCCATCACCTAAATGACCGAGTCGTAAGGGATGACTATTTATTTATGATATGATATGATATGAAATGTTTGATATGGAAATCCTTCCGAAATGACTGAGTCATAAGGAAGGTAGCCACCACATACCAAATGACCAGGTCATAAGGTGTGGTGTAGATTACCTTTGGCAAGTTATCTTCTCTCACCCGATGAGAGGTCAATATCGGTCAACTTCATGTAATAGCTCGCATGGGTTTGAGATGTCAGTTATAGTCACATCTCCACTATATATATATATATATATATATATATATATGAGCATCATTTGCACATTGGCATCTTGTTATATTACAATCCTTGTTATATATATCTCTTCCTATATTATGTGCCCTTGTCATCTAACCTTGAAGTACAGGGTTGGTATGTTCATGCATTGCATCCCACATACTTAGTATATTCAAACGTACTAATGCATATTTTGCCTACATGATATCACCATGTAAGGACCGAGGAGCCTATCTATCCCCCTTAAGACGTCTAGCTTGGATTCCGGATTGTACTTTTTGTGGTGAGTCCTATCTTTCAAGGACCAACAACCACTTCTTCTACCTATGGTATCATTAGCTAATTTACCTTCTTTGAGAGTGAGCCCGGGGTACATCTTGGTCCCCGACCTATCTTATATTAGAGGCATTGTTAGACATCTTATGCGCTCTCTACGTTATTTGTCACGTGATGTATTTAGAGCTTTAGTAATGACTCTTTATGAATATGACCTTATGACATGATTTACGCTTGTGATGTGATTATGCTTCTTGATATGAAAGACCCCAAGTCCCGAATTACCTCATAGCGTGAGTCCTACATTTCCATCACTTAGAACAATGTGCTTGCTTTTGTATACGCTTCTGAACCAAAAACTTCTTAAAGTTTGTTTGGGGACTCTCGGGTTCCCATACATCGTATCACACCTAGACCCTAGGCTCGGGTCATGACAGCGCCCAAGGCGCGACACGTCTGAGACGCGGACCAACACTTATATATTTTTTTAATTTTTCCAATTGGAATTTAAAACTCGTTCTTAAAACTTTCAAAAAAATTTATATAAGTAGCCGACTCGTACTGGGTATTTTCCTGAGTGAAATTTTTGTTTTTAATTTGAGGGACATTCCGATCAATTCTCAACCCCTCCTAAGCTCAAAACACGATCAAACTAGGTCATTTTGATACTTAAATAGGGTCTCAAATCCCATTCTAAATCATTGAAAAGTTAGGGCTTGAGAGAGAAGAAATAAGAACGTAAGATTGAAGAATTCAACGGGATTCTTGAGAGCTCAATTGTTGATAGTTTTATCATAGGTTTGTAAGGCTAACCAAAAGCATGAAATTGTTCTCTCACGTGCCCCATAGATGGCCTAAGAAGAGAGTTGAAAGTTCATGAGTCTACATATATAATTCTTGATTATATTCTTGAAAATGTTATTCATTACTTGTATTTTCATATATTGATGATCATAATAAACTTGTTTTTTTCAATTGAATACTTTTCATGAAATATTGCATAAACCCTATATCTTAACTTTTAAAAGTATGCATGAACGAAGATAGGGATTGAGTTTAGAGCCTTGATTGAGAATGTCGATAGAGATTGTGACTGTGAATGTGAGAATGATAATAGATTGATAGTATTTGATGGTCCATGAGTCTTTCCAAATGAAATGTAATGATTTATTTATTCAATTGTTCCCTAATGAGTGTTCTAAGCCTTGAGCTATTGATTGAGATAATGATTGATGAGATGATTAGAGTCTCCATGACATTAGTTGAATGATGAGAGCCTCTACGAGGCTGATTTGTGATGAGTTGACTGAGATGGTTTGATTGGTTTGATTAGATGGCTTGTTTTATGAGCATTGAGTCATGGGAAGAGTATTGAGCACCGAAAGAGTAAGAGTTAATATAACTCGCACTCAATAAATTACGTAGCCAAGTGTAGTTGAGGATTAGGATCATCACATCATATTATGTTGAGGTTCCCTCTAATTAGAAGTCCCTGAAATTAATAGAGGACTTATAGATTATTGTCTCTATTTGGACTTGTTCATTATGGTTTTGATTCGTTCCGTAACTGTCAAGTATGGAATGGCTGTGGCAACATCAGCGAGATTGTTGTACAATTACTGGCTCATAAGTTATTGTTGTCGGATAAAAGAAACTCCCAGGAAGTTTCCAAACTGAGTATTCTGAGTTGAGATGAGATAAGATTAGATGAGATAAGTTGAGATGAGTGATTCTGAGATGAGTTTGATGTGATTGATTGGGTTTAACGGGTTAGATAGATCATTTGTCTGCTCCTTATTCTTGTTGTAGATAGACACTTGACATGTTGATTGTTATTATTCTGAGTTACTTGTTGTTTCTATATTATTCTACCTGTTTCAATTTCATCCAGCTATTTTACATACTGTACATTCCACGTACTGATGCCATTTGGCGCTGCATAATTTCATGATGTAGATACAAGGGATAGAGATCATAAACAGATGCATCTTTGAGGATCTAGGACGTTCAGCGGATTGATGAACCTCCCCTACTTCGGAGGATTCATTATGTTATTTCATATTTCTTTAGAGTTAGACTTTTATTAGCTTTATTTTGATTAAGGTAGCTATGGGTCTGTCATTGGCACCACCTGATAGTGATAGAGGCTTCATAAACTAGAGTCAAATGCTGATGTAAGACTTGTTGGGCTAGTTCTTTCTACAAACATTTTAATTTGATATGTTATTTGATACTAGATGTGCCCATTACTTCTTTATTATTCCGCTTATTGCCTTGAGCTTATTAATTGAATGAATGTGATGAGGCCAAGTGGTTTGCTTGGGGACTAGCAATAGTCTCTGAGTACCGATTATGTCTAGGGTACCCTCCCGGGGCATTACAAAATATCAACAATAAATTAGGGAGAGAGAGTAGGAATGATTAATTAATGTAACAGATTTTTCTAAAATAAGGAGTTATTAATTTGTTTTTTTTCTGTATTTTTCCCATATATCTATAGCTTCATTTAAAAGTGTTGACATTTGGCTGTAAATAAAGTTTGTTGACATATTCATGTAATTTAGGGTCTTAAATTGTATAGGGATCTTCTTTTTTACCTTATTTTATATTTACTTTCTTGTACTCATTTCACTATTTTTATTTTCTCATTTTTGAATATTCTAGAGTCTCTCAAATGATCAAACATTTTACATTATGCAAATATATTGTTTTGTGTTTATAAAAAGATCAAATTATGTTATGTATTGTGTAACACCCCTTGAAATTAATAAAACGTCCCTATGTCATGCGCTCAACGTATCTTCCCAAGCTTTGATGGAATATACGAGACCGGATTTGCGATACGTGTAAAAAACTGAGTCAAAAAATGATCTCGACTCGGCTTTAAGATGAAAAAATACGAATTACTTTTCTCAAAGTGAGCTTAAAATGGTGACGTTTTCGCACCCCTTCTGCTAGGCGGAGAGGACGCGGAACCGCACTTTGTTATTTTTCAAAAATTTGACGGGAATCAAAAATTCACGAAAAAGTGTATAAATACACTAGTGCGAGTCGCGCACTAGTGTGTGGAGGAATCAATTTTTTTCTTTTACTTTAGGAGGGGCAATTTCATCCTTCCCGATACATTTTTATATCCACAGGTCGGTTTTAAAATTTGAACTCCTACAAAAAGTGTTTAGACCCATTCTTTTTCAAAGATTTTTACGCTAAGTCTAAGAGAGAAGAAAAAGAAACGAGTGAGGTTTCCAGAGAAGATTCGATTCTTGAAGAAAATCTCCATTCCCAGGTATGTAAAGGCTACCCAAGAGCATGGAATTGTTCTTCCATGTGCCCAAGATAGAGTTAGAATGTATGATTGACCATTAAGAAGTCTTAAATTGTTATTCTTGAAAGTTTCTTGATTATTAGCATGAAATTCTTGAATACTATCTTGAGTTCTTGATTTTATGCTTTAAACTATAATTTTACATCCTGAATTGATGATCATCACGTATAAAGTTTATTGTATATTTTCATTACTATGTGATTATGATTTAACCCTTGCAAATTCTCTCTGTAAACACATGAATAATGAACTCAAGGGGATATCTAGAGCCTTAATTGTCTGAATGTGATGTTTGATTTAGTCTAAGTCCTAAGGTGATGAGTGTTGATGACTGTGATAGCTGAAATTATACTGATAGATCTAGATGAATATATCTCCTTGAATTTGAAAAGATAGTCTTGCCCATAGTGGTTGAGTGATGGGAATCCTTGATGAATTGATAGACTTACGAGCATGTTGAGTCCTGGGAGAAGTACTGAGCACTGAAAATAAGTAAGAGTGAGTTCCACTCGCACTCATTACATACGTGGCCAGCGTAGCAGAGGATTGGACCGTGAGAACGAATGTTTCCTTAGTCTCAAAACAGGACTTACTACTATTATAAACTCCTAATGTGCGCCTTTTTACCCCGGCAAGGTACTGGGCAGATGCCGTAACGACATCACTTCGTTGTATCATCACTAGCTCATAGGTGATGGGTGTAGGTCTAAGAAACTCCAAGGATAGAACTCCGATGTAATGTGATGGTTTGATGTTTGATGGGTAGTGAGGTGATAGAGTCTTGTCCCTTACTCTGAGGTGAGGTTAAGTGATTGATGAGAGACTTTTATAATGTTTCCTTTTTTTTAGCCCATTTTACATACAGTATATTCCACGTACTAACACCCATTTGGCGCTGCATCATTTGATGATGCAGATACTATAGATAGAGGACTTCAGCAGCCCAATCGTTGAGGTTTAGAGCTTTGTTTCCAGACCGTGGTGAGTCTTTCCAGCATTTGGAGGATGATTATTTATTTACCCTTATGTCAGTATTTCATTTGATTGTGGTACCCTTGGGCTGTCATGATGCCTTCTTAGATGTTAGCTATAGAGGCTTCGTAGACATGGATGATTGATCCATGGTGTCGGGATTGTTTTATCCCTGTTCCTTTTTCTTTGAGACATTTACTCTTATTAATCTTATGATAGTTGGTTATTTCATTGAATCTTTTGCATATGGATGGATGGAACGATGGCAATGAGACTAGGTGCTCCGCTTGGGGATTAGCAATAGTATTAGAGTGTCACGCCCCAAGTCCCGTTAGGGTGGACCGGCACCCATTGCCGATAAGGCTCGGGAGAACCAACCCGCAACTATGCTCTTTCTATACATATTATAAGGGATTTTCACCTTTAACATGCCTTAAAGCAGATAAACAGTGATAAGAAGCCAAAAGAAAATACATATGACTAGGCCGTTGGGGCCACACTGTCTAAAGTACGAGACATGACTAGACTTTAATTTACATAGTCTACAAAG
>JAPFFP010044573.1:0-12298 GCA_026153255.1 Solanum medicagineum | reverse complement strand
AGTTTCACCACTGATCAGTTGGTCATTTGTATTACAGCTGTGCACAGATTTTACAGTACAGATTTTACAGTAAAGGTGAAGTAATATAAAGAACATAAATTACAGGATCCTGCAGTATAACTAAAGGTGGTCTCTTATGCTACACCAGTGTACGGTTTCACTTGAGTTGTTATATCATATACAGGTGCATTTCATGCTACAGGTACAGGTGCTAGTAGATCTCCCCAGTAGGAGTATAGGATATTCAGCTGCTGTCACCATGCTCCAGGTTGCTTTGGGGTTTTGTATATGTATAGAGTTTATGTTTATATTGTACAATTAGTTGAGGCGGGGCCTGTCCCGACCCTTGTCAGATTTGTTTTCTTTATTTAGAGGCTTTGTAGACTATGTAAAGCAAAGTGTAGTCATGTCTCGTACTTTAGCCAGCGTGGCCTCAACGGCCTAGTCATATGTATTTCCTTTTGGCTTGTTATCACTGCTTATCTACTTTAAGGCATGTTAAAGGTAGAAATCCCTTATAATATGTATATAAAGTGCATAGTTACAGGTTGGTTCTCCCGAGCCGTATCGGCAACGGGTTCCAGTCCGCCCTAACGGGACTTTGGGGCGTGACATATGGTGAGAGTAAAATGTCTAAATGATCACTCATATGTATATTTCAAGTTTATATAATTTTTAAATTCTCAGTTATGTTCATCTATGCATCCTATATGTTCTTTCTAAAGTTGTCCTTTATGGTTAAATAATGCCTTTGTAACTGTATCACTTTTATCACAAGACAACATGAATCATTTTATTATTTATTTCCATTTCATCCATTGCATACCTACATACCAGTACATTCCAAGTAGTAATGCATACTTCTATGACTTCATGATTTTACCATGTAGGGACCGATGCTCCTCAACATCCTCCATATGGCTATCTTGGATTTATGAAGATTGTGCTTGTGGTGAGTCCTCTAGTTTGGGGACAATATTCGGTTATATCTTACTTATGTTGAGGCTTTATTCCAATTTACTTTCTAATTTGAGGATGAGCCTTGAACATGTCTTGTCCCCCACTCTATTCATGCTTAAAGATGTTGTTGGATACTACACTATGAACCTATAATTGATATTGAGATCTTATGGAGACTTATCCCTTAGAACCTACCCCTTATGTGATGCTATTTGATGCTATTGATTATGGTGGAAAGTGATGAAAGTACCATGTCCCTAAATGCCCAAAAACGTAAGCCATACTTACCCTCCCTTTTGTCTTATTTGCTATATGATTCATGTTCATCTCTTACCTATAATATCCCCATAGCATGAGTCTAAATCCCCGCTTCCCTTAGAAATTATTTTCTATGTGCTTATTTATCTTTCATTATTTCGGCGAAACCAAGGATGCTCAAATGATATGCTAAGAGGCTTGTTTGGGTTGTCTTTGGATTTCCCATTCGCCATGTCACGTCTAGGCTCTAAGCTTGGGTCGTGATAACAATATTCCTCACCCCTTAGTACAAGGTATTTTGATGAGCTATTCATGTCATTTTATATTGAACAAGTTATGCAAGTATGATTATTCTCAAGCATGCTTACATCCAAGAATTGATTACACATGTCATATTTATCTTATGTCTATCGATTATGATTATGCATCTTGATTATTATACTTATAATCCTTGCTGCATTGCACCCCACATACTTAGCACATTTCAAGTACTAATGCATGCTCTATGCCTATGTGATATCACCATGTAGGGACCGAAACTCCTATTGATCCTCCTCCCCCACGTGGCTAGCCAGATCAGTGAAGTTAGCTTTTAGTGAGTCCTCATATCTGGGGACAATGTATGCCTTCCTTTTTGTTTATGTTAAGACTTTATCTATATTTTTGGATATTTATCTATGAGGGTGAGCCCGGGAGATGCCTTAGCCCTCACTCTATCTACTAGTAGAGGTGTTGTTTGATGTGAACCTCATATATTGAGGATGACTCTTTTTATGCCTATGTTAGTATGAAAGACTCATTTAGTCCCGCTTCCCTTATGAGGTATTATTACTTATTGTCATCCTAATTTGCTTCCGAAACCAAAGATGTGTAGATGATATGCTAAGAGGCTTGTTTGGGGTTCCTTTGAGATCCACATTCACTGTGTCACGTCTAGGACCAAGGCTTGGGTCGTGACATGCTTGGTATTAGAGCACTAGATTGTTAATGGTCCTTGGAAATCCAACACACCGCGTCAAGTAGAGTTTTATTCAAGATTGTAAAGCGGGCCACAACTATGAATAAGAGGCTGTGAGTTATTTTAGGAAATGTTTCACTTCTTCTTGATCTATGTCGTGCTCTAGATGTAAAGATAAGTCCTCTACCCTAAAAAACACTCTTTTGATCTTTTGGATCATACATTACCAAAAGGAAGACTATGGAGGGCCCGCATACCCGAGGAGGGTCCGACTCATCAAGCTTCTCAAGGAGAATGGGCTACCCAAGTTGAGTTTTGGAATTTTGTCACCATGTTGGCACATGTTATGACCAATCATATGAATCAAGGGTCCCAAGCTCCTCATGCTCCTACTCCGGCCTTAAGGGTGAGGGACTTCATAAGGATGAACCCGCCAGAGTTTCACAGGTCCAAAATGGAGGAAGATCCCAAGAGTTTATTGATGAGGAACTAACGGTCTATTATCTCAAGGGTGTGGCCCAAATTTGGTTTGCTCAATAGAAATTGCAATGATGCCATTTCTTGGGAAGAGCTCAAGGTTGCCTTCCTTACCCAATTATTCCCAATTGAATTGAGAGAGGCAAAAATTATGGAATTTATGGATCTTAAGCAAGGTTCCATGAGTGTGAGTGAGTATGCCCTCAAATTCAAAAAACTCTCAAAGTATGCCCTTCACTTGGTTACAGATCTTAGGGCAAGAAGAACAATTTTGTGTCAGGGGTGTCCGATTTGGTGAATAAAGAGTTCTACACCGCTATTCTTGTGGCTGACATGGACTTATCTCGACTCATGACTTATGATGAACAAGTTAAGGGGGAAAAGATTAGAAAGAGAAGAAGTGGGAAGTCCAAGAGGGCTCGTTTGATGGTGGCTTCTAAGGTGGTAAGGGTGGCCATTTCTAACAAGGTCACAAATTTCAAGGCAAAGGGTTCTCTAGTGCTCCACACAAGAGGTTTTCTAATGATGGGGTGCCTAACCCAAGGTCTCAAGGTGGCATTGGTGGGATGACTAATACTAGGTGCCAAAGGTGTGGGAAGAATCATAGTGGAAAATGCTTGAGGGATTTGAATGCTTCTTATGGGTGTAAAAGAGTAGGCCACAATGTTGTTGATTGCCCTTATACTCTAAATAAGGCAAGGATGGATGTCCTCAAGGACAAGGTGGTCATGTTGATTAAAAGGCTCAAGGTGGCCAACAAGGGGGTTCTCCACATCACAATCGATTTTATGCTCTTCAAGGGAGGCAAGGAGTGGATGAGGTGCCCAATGTTGTTACCAGTATGTTAAAGGTTTTTGATTATGATGTGTATAGTTTATTAGATCCAGGTACTACTCTTTCCTTCATTGATCATTTTGTTGCTACTAAGCTCTATGTGTGCTCCGAATTGTTGTCTGAACCCTATGAGGTGTCTACCCCCGTTGGTGAGTCCATTATTGCTAGAAAAGTCTATAGGGGTTGTCCCATGTCTATATTGCATAAAGTCTTGCCTTGTGATTTTGTTGAACTTAACATAGTGGATTTTGACATTTTTCTTGGGATGGATTGATTGCATGCATATCATCCCTCCATTCACTGTAGAACTCATAAAGTTAGGTTCCAAATTCCCAATGAGCCCATCTTTGATGAGGTCATGATTCGTTTACTAAGGGTAGATTCATTTCTTATCTTAAAGCCCGAAAATTAATTTCTAAGGATTGCATTTCCTATCTTGTGAGGGTTAGGGATGTTGAGTCTAAAGTCCTTCCTAGTAAGTTGGTTTTGGTGGTCAATGAGTTTCTTGATGTTTTTCCTGATGAGCTTCCTGGTTTTCCTCCTGAAAGGGAAATCGACTTTGGCATAGACCTCCTCCCCAATACACAACCTATTTCCATTCCTCCTTATCGTATGGCCCGGGTAGAGTTAAAGGAGTTGAAGCACCAATTGAAAGGTTTGTTGGAGAAGGGTTTCATAAGGCTTAGCAAGTCACCATGGGGTGCACCGGTGTTGTTTGTAAGAAAGAAAGATGGTTCATTTAGAATGTTCATTGATTGTCGGTAACTCAATAAGGTCACTATAAAGAACAAGTATCCTCTACCAAGGATAAATGACCTATTTGATCACTATAAGGGGCTAGTCTTTTCTAAGATTGATCTTCGGTTCGGGTACCACCAAGTAAGGGTGAAGGAGTGTCATATTCTAAAATGGCTTTCCGGACTAAGTATGGGCATTTTGAATTTGTGGTGATGTCATTTAGTTTAACTAATGCACTGGCGGTATTTATGGATCTTATGAATCTGGTCTTTAGACCCAACCTTGATATGTTTGTGATAGTCTTCATAAATGACATATTGATTTATTCCTGAAGTGAAGAAGAACATGTGAATCATTTGAGGGTGGTGTTGTGAATTTTGAGTGATGATAAATTATTTGCTAACTTTGATAAATATGAATTTTGGTTGAAAGAGGTTACATTCCTAGTCCTTTTACTCCAATGGATATTAGGAGTTTATTAGGTTTAGTGGGGTACTACCGGAGATTTGTGAATGGTTTCTCTTCTATTACTTCCCCTATGACAAAATTGATCCAAAAGAAAGCAACATTTGTTTGGACCGATGAATGTGAAAGGAGTTCTGAAACTTTGAAAGACAAGCTTACGTTCGATATTATCTTGGCTTTACCAAAAGGGTTAGAAGGGTTTGTGGTTTATTTTGATGCCTCAATAATTGGTTTGGGGTGTGTATTGATGTAAAATGGCAAGGTTATAGCATATGCTTCTCATCAACTTAAGATGCATAAGCGTAACTATCCCACCCATGATCTTGAATTAGTGGCTGTGGTGTTTGCTTTGAAAATATGGCATCATTAGTTGTATAGGGTACATATAGATGTCTTTACTGACCATAAGAGTCTTCAATAATTGTTCACATAAAGGGATCTTAATTTGAGAGAAAGAAGGCGGTTAGAGCTCCTCAAGGAATATGACATGAGTGTGCACTATCATCCTGACAAAGCTAATATTGTGGCCGATGCTCTAAGTAGGGTGTCTTATAGGTAGTCTACCTCATAATGATGACAGTAACAAGGAGGTGTCTAGAGAAGTACACCGGTTGGCTAGGTTGGGAGTGAGGTTGGATGAAGTTGAAAATGGTGATTTAGTGGTTTTTGATGGTTCAAAATCTTCTTTGGTTGAAGACGTCAAGTCCAAACAAGATCTTGATCACGCTTTGCTAGAGTTGAAAGCTTTGGTAAAAGATGGTAAAGTAGAGGTTTTCTCCCAAGGGAGCGATGGTGTCCTTAGGTACAAAGGTAGACTATGTGTGTCTAATGTTGATGACTTGAGGTAGTTGATTTTGATAGAGGCTCATAACTCATCCTATTCTATTCACCATGGTTCTAGAAGATATATAGAGACTTGAGGGAGATTTATTGGTGGGGTGGTATGAAGAAGGATGTTTCCAAGTTTGTAGCTAGTTATCACAATTGCCAGCAAGTGAAAGCTGAACATCAAAGACCGGGTGGCCTAGCCCAAGACATAGAAAATCCTACTTGGAAGTAGGAAGAGACTAACATGGATTTTGCGATTGGTTTGCCAAAGACTAGGAAACACTTTGATTCTATTTGGGTTGTTATTGATTGGATAACAAAGTTGGCTCACTTTTTACCAGTTAAAACTATTTATAGTGCCATGGATTATGCCAAGCTATATATTCATGAGTTGGTTAGTTTGCATAGGATACCATTGTCTATCATTTCGGATCGTGGTGCTCAATTCACTTCTCATTGTTGAAGATTCTTCCGAAAGAGTTTTGGTACCAAGGTCAAGCTTAACATGACTTTCCATCCTCAAACAGATGGTCAAGCCGGAAGAACAATTCAAACTCTTGAGGATATACTTAGCGCTTGTGTTTTGGAGTTCAATGGTAGTTGGGATGAACATATTCCACTTATTGAGTTTGCTTACAACAATAGCTACTGCTCTAGTATTGACATGGCTCCTTTTGGAGCTTTACATGGTAGGCGTTGTAGATCCCCGATTGGGTGGTTTGATGTTGGGGAGATGGCCTTGTTAGGCCTAAATTTAGTTATGGAAGATTTGGAGAAGGTGATGTTGATAGGGGAGATATTAAAAATGGCTAAAGTAGGCAAAAGTCCTACTTTGATGTGAGAAGAAGAGACCTTGAGTATAATGTTGATGATTGGGCATACTTGAAAGTCTCACCCATGAAGGGTGTGGTCCGGTTTGGTAAGAAAGGGAATTGAGCCCAAGGTTTGTGGGGCCTTATAGTATCTTAAGGAGGATTGGTAAGGTTGTAAATGAATTGGAGTTGACTATGGATATGACTATAGTTCATCTGGTCTTCCATGTATCTATGTAGAGGAAGTGTGTGCGTGACCCAAGTGTTATTGTGCCTCTAGAGGTTGTGGGAGTTGTGGAGGACAACTTGACCTATGAGGAGGTCCTAGTGGAAATATTAGATAGGAAAGTTAAAATATTGAGGAACAAAGATGTGGCATCCAATCAATGTCCTTTGGAGGAATCATCAAGTTGAAAGTGCCACTGGGAAGCCGAAGCGGACATGAAAACGTGATATCTTTATCTCTTTCATGCTTCTCAAGTCAAAGGTAACAATTTAAGTCCTATCTATAATTTCAAGTCTTAAGTTGCAGCCCTCATATCATTTTTGTATACATACATGTTCATGATGACAAGTTTGATGACTTATGATGCCTATGTGTTTGAAACTTCTTGAAAATAATGTTTAAGTGCATTTGTTGCATTCATGTCGCGCTAGAAGTCTCATGATTACTTCTTTTATGTATGTTTCTTTGACATTTAAGGATGAATGTTCCCAAGGGGGAGATATTAAAAGACCCCTCACGTGCTTCAAAATGCCCCATAAATGTATTTTTCAAAAATCTCAAAAATCGTGTGTAACTTAGGAAATCCGACTTCATACTTTTGTTCAAGGGGAAAAATTTGGTGGACAAAAGGTAGCCCTCAGAATTTAGAAGACCTGTAGTGAAAAGTAATTTTTGCAACGACCACCAGAAACAGTGTGCATGTGCGCCCTTGGCGCGACGTGCCTGGGGCACGGCACAGTGTATTTTAAAGTGCGCATTTGGTCCGTGAAGCGCTTAGGGAACGGACCAGTGTAATTTTTCCCCTGTTTTTCCTACTTCATCCAAGGGCATTTGGGTTATAACTTAATGCCCATTTAAACATGAAATCCTCCATACTTAGGCATTTTTCAACTCTAGAACTCACAAAACCCTCTCTAAACCTCCCAAAAACATTATAAAATTCCCCATTTAAATCCAAGGATTTTAGAGCAAGTTCTGGAATTAAAGAACTCAAGTCAAGTCTCAAGTCTTCCTCAACTTTTCTTCAAGAAAGTCTCAAGTGTATGTATGTGAGTTTCATTCATGAATTCCTTCCGCCCATGACGCCAAACGTCCCCTCTTTATCAAATTGCATGATTTTAATATTAAAATATTTTATGGGTTAACTTGTTTTACACAATACAAAATATGATTGGAGTTGGATTCTACAAGTGTTGATTAAATATGCATGAATATTTATTGAAGGTATTTCCATGAGTTGATTTACCTATTGAGGTTATGCATGGCATGAATCATGAAGTTATGAATTAATGGTGAATTGCTAAGATGGATTTCATGTCACCAAAATGAGACTTTTACTATTATGTTGGTAGGTTGATTAAATGACTTCAAATGAAATTGATTTTACTCCTTCATGTCCTATACTCCTAAATTGTACGATTTTAAGCATGTATTTGCATACCCACCATTTAATTAAGTTTGCATGAGTATGTCTATTATGTTGATAAATGACTATTACATAATTTGCAAGACAAGTATTTCTACTGTGATTTATAAGCTCCCAAGCATGTATTAAACCCATGAAAAGGTTTCATGATCTACAAGTAAATTGTTGAGCTCTTATTTTCTATGTTTTGTTCTCATGTGAATTGTGAAGTCTACTAGAAGTGGTCATGAAACATGTTGTATGCCTCAACCTATAGCATAAGTCAAATGTCTATATGAAGGGGTCATGAATCATGTTGTATGCCTCACCCTCATGTTCGACTTATTATTAGGCATTACCTAATATCTACGTGAAGGGGTAATGAATTATGTTGTATATCTTACCTTGATGTACAACTAATACTAACTACCATCCACTACCTACTAGAAGTGGCCATGGCCTATGCTATATTCCTCACCCTCTAGTACAAGGTATTTGGATGAGCTATTCAAGTCACTTTATTATAATGAACAAGTTATGCAAGTATGATTATTCTCAAGCATGTTTACACCCACGTATTGATTATACATATCATATTGAGCTCATGTCTATCGATCATAATTATACATCTTGGTTATTATACTTATGATCCTTGTTGCATTGCACCCCGCATACCTAGTACATTGCAAGTACTCATACTCTATGCCTACATGATATCACCATGTAGGGACCAGATCTCCTATTGATCCTCCTCCTCCACGTTGCTAGTCGGATCGTTGAAGTTAACTTTTGGTTAATCTTCATATCTGGGGACAATATCTATCTTCCTTTTTGTTTATGTTAAGACTTTATCTATTTTTTTGGATATTTATTAATGAAGGTGAGCCCGGGAGATGTCTTAATCCTCGCTCTATCTACAAGTAGAGGTGTTGTTGGATATGAACCTCATGTATTGAGCTTGACTCTTTTTATGCCTATCTTATTATGAAAAACTCATTTAGTCTCGCTTCCCTTATGAGGTATTATTACCTATTGTCATCTTAATTTTCTTCCGCAACCAAGGATGTATATATAACATGCTAAGAGGTTTCTTTGGGGTTCCTTCGGGTTCCCCATTTGTCGTGTCACATTTAGGCCTAATGGTCACGTCAATCAAATGAACTTGATCACCTATTCTCTAGAACTCAGTAGTTTGCCACTTACAAAAATTTAGAACAACTAAGAAACCACACAAAGTAGTACTCTACATTCTATTTACAAAAAACTGAAACATAACTAACTTGAGTTCATTGCTCAAGTTAGCTGACTATTTCTGCAACTTTTCCAATTTTATTTACGTGTTTTTTACTACTTTGAGCATGGGCACATCCTAGTTGAATGCCATGAATCACCATTCTCAACTCTTCCATCAAATCCATAATAAGGAACTTCAGTCATCGGTCTTGGAACATAGCGCCCAGCAAAATCTTTTGGAAAGCATTCAAAGTCCAGACCAAAATTGAACTTCACAATGCAATTAGGTTGCTCAGGAAGTCTATATATTGAAGCAGCAGGATAGTAATGAACACTATAAAGATCCTTGAAAGCAACACCTTCATAGTGGTTGTAGGTGTTGACAAGGGTAATTTTGTCATATCGCCTTCCTCTTCTTCTTCTTCCTTTACTTTTGGGGATGTTACGGTTAAACTCGATAGTGGTTTCTGCTTCGTTGTTGGTGGCTCTTCTGCTTCTTCTTCCACTTCTTCCTCATCTTCATCATATTCTTCTTCGTTGTCGACTTCCACTTTGGTAGATTTAAGGGGACTTTTCGGGTCAGTAGGAGGTAAATCAGATTCGGGTTCTGGAGTAACCACACTACCGTTTTCTAAGACTAACGGTAGAGCTTCATCAGTGGTCACCGGAGCCTCGGATTGAGCAAGGTTGGCTATAGTTTCCTCTTCTTCCTTTTCTTGATAAGTGGCCATGATATTCTCCATTCTGAGGATGCTTAGGTGCAATATCGTTTTTTCTTTAAAAAATTATTTTTTTTATTAATACAATTGGAGGGAAATGTTAATTGTAGTAGAAAATCTTGGAGGGAAAAAATAAAAGGATGAAATTGTTAAAATAATGATTTTTGGTGGCTACTTATTTTAATTTCCATTAAAAGATAGTCATTTAGAGGCTACAGCTCATATGATGCTAATATTTTAGTTAAAAGAAATTAGTGGAAATTTATTAATTGCAGTTAAATAATTGCCGCGAAAAGCCTGATTTGTAGTAGTGGCAGTCGTTATCAAGTACAAACCTAACTGGATGTTACGGTTGAATCCACAGGGAATACGGGGTTGACCATGTTGACTCACTAACATTTATTTCAAGCATCATTCAACTATTTTCTCTAGAATAGGGGGGGTTTGCATTTTGTAATGAAATAAAATAAAAACACTATACTACTAATGCAAAGAGTCAATCAAATTAAGGGATAATTTAAGAATTGTGTTCCCCACGATCGTTAACTCAAATACCCCAGATAAAATAACTCTGATTGAGACATTACATGCAGGATGGTAACTTAAGTTCTTTCAGCCCTCTTGTGAAGGTGAAGGCCGAATTTTACCATGGTGTGCCAACTAATCATTACGTATTGTTCCAGTCAACCTCCCATTGGTAAGTTTTGATTGATTAGAAGAGAACACATCAATCGAATCATGTCATGTACTTCCTTTTTCCTATTCATCACTACCTTGGTCAGAATCGTGATAGAGGCGAGATTTGGTGTTGGCCACCACCAAACAACATTCATAATGAAAGAAAATAGACAATACATGCAAATACCCAATCAAAGAAATGCACAAAATATGGGTTATTTCAAGTCAACTTCTCATGGTTCCCACAACCCCAATTTGTGGGCCATTAGTCACTAGGGCAAAACCACAAACAATGAGTATAATAAACATGTTTTAGAGATTACTCAAGAACAATGAAGAACAAAACCACCTTGATATTGAAACTATAGGCTTGCAACAATGGAGTTTGAGTACAAGTAATTTCAAATCCCCCAAAATGGTCTTCAAATTAAAATTCTAAAATCTACCCTAAACCCTAAGAAAAATGCTCTCTAAGAATATTCAAAGTTATAGAATCTGTAAAAGTGTCCAGTCTCCTTTCAAAAACCCTATCATTAATTATTTATGCTATTTACAAAAAGACCCTAAAAATAAAATAGAAAATACAGCTAACAGCAAATACGGTTTACAGGTACGACTCGTAGGGTGACCTACGAATCCTAATCGGGCTTTCGTAGTCAGCACATGGCATTTTGGACTTTACTGCTACGATCTATTACTACGAGTCGTGGTATGCTCTATGACTCGAAGTGTCTTCTCATAGTCTTTAGTTGTAGTTCTTGGTCCAAATTTTAGCAACACTTTTCCTGGCTACGAGTCCCCTTTCACAACCCAAGCCTAGGGCCTAGACATGACCGTCGAACGGGGAACCCAAAGGAATCCCCAAACTAGCCTCATAGCATATCATTACACATTTATGGTCACGGAAGAAATTAAAATGATAATAAGAGAAGCATAAACAAGGGGAATTGGGAGTAAGGGTAAATTTTCATATCATAAACACTAAGAAATGAGATAGTCAAGGCTCATAGCATAGATATATAACATATCTAACAATACCTCTAAACCTTAGATAATTAGCGGGGCCAAACAAGCAATCGGCCTCACCCTCATAGTAATGACAATAGGTAATCCAAATATACAAAACATAGCCTAAACATAAGCTTGAGAGAAGATAGATATTGTCCCCGGACTTAAGGACTCGCCATAGGCTAACTTGAACAGTCCGTCTAGCCATGAGGAGAATCAATAGGAGCTCCAGTTCCTACAAGGTCCTATCATATAGCATAGAGTATGCATTAGTACGTTTGAATCTATTAAGTATGTACGATGCAATGCAACAAGATAAAAGCATCATACGCAAAATGCATAATCACAAGCAATAGATAGCATACTAACAATATCACATGTATGAATGATGCTTGAAGTAAAATCATGCTTATATAGAACATAATATGAGTGTAAAGAGTGACCATTATAGTGAAATCCAAGGCCTACAACCCCCTTGGATAGGCGCATGAGGTATAAACCCCTTCATGAGGTTGATGGAGTACAAAGCTCCAACAAATTTGATGGATTACAAACCCCCAAATAAGGTTGATGGGTACAAACCCCCGATAAGTTTACCCTGGTCTGCCACCCCTAGAGCTAGGCGATTGAGGTACACACCCCTCAACAAGGTTACCCGAGCCTACAATCCCCCGATCTAGGTTTGGTCATCCCCAACAC
>JAPFFP010044572.1:0-12299 GCA_026153255.1 Solanum medicagineum | reverse complement strand
CACAAGATTCAAGCACTTTTGAAATTTAGCGTCACTTGCCCCTTTCATATCATGTTTCCTTTGAATTGTACCAATATGGTAAAGTGTGGGGTGTTACAACGAACTTCTCCATCGTCAAATTCTGAGCAAGCGTACACAAGAAATTTGAATAAATTATTGTGACATGCCTGTCCATTTTAGCATGAAAGTTTTTTTCATTATGATTGGTTTGAATTGTAATATCAAAAAAATAATGATTCTGTACAATCATCTGAGAAGGTTAAAAAAGACGACAAGAAATTTTTGAGATGGCAGGAAAAACCTTTAAGAAGGATGAACTGATGGAGTTTCTCCTATCGAATTCAATTTCGCAAGATG
Organism: Solanum medicagineum; assembly: GCA_026153255.1. Taxonomy (NCBI): domain Eukaryota; kingdom Viridiplantae; phylum Streptophyta; class Magnoliopsida; order Solanales; family Solanaceae; genus Solanum; species Solanum medicagineum. The sequence continues at coordinate 11,942 of JAPFFP010044572.1, read as the reverse complement.
TCAAAAAATCTTTGTGCTTGGTTTATTTTTTACATCGCATTCTTCTGGGGAAAGATCTAAACACAAAGACCCTAGCTGACATGGTGTGGCTTTCATCCAGAAGAAGGGCCTTTTGTGCCAGTGCATGGGGTCGTGAATGCTATGAGCTGGCAGTTGAGTACCTCTTGAAGGTTATTGACAAAGGAGAAGATAGGAAGACCACTAACCTTTATAGTTTTCCATTGATATTCATGGTGCAGATTATCTTCTTTAAAAGAAATTTTGGGTCTATTATTTCATAATTTTGATCATATTTCTATCTATGTCATTATCTTATGTAGTATTGGGCCTTTGAGGCCATTCCCTATTTCCGAAAGAAATTAAAGGTGGTTCTTGTTGCAGCAACCTCGCCACGACTCATTAGATTGCTATCAACAGTCAATGTTAATGAGTTGTTTAACCCCCTCCCCTCCCGAAGAATCGATAAGCCTCATCAATTGACTAATTATTTTAGTTGGCTGCTGCAGTTATTTGTAAAAGCTATTGTTTGTACAACAACCTCTCAACAAATACTAGTTGATTGCTGAAATATACTATGATAATTGGCTTTATTTTCAACAACTGTTCAACAACTATTGCAGTTGTTGAATTCAACAACTGCAACAGTTGTTGAATTCAACTGCTGAAATATACTGTAGAAGCTGCAGTTGATTGTAGCAGTTGTTGCAAATATTTCAATAATTGCTAAATATTGTTGTTGAGTTTATTCTATCTAATCATATTTTAATTTTTTTCATATATGTAGATAGTTTATTCATGGTTAGTACCTACATCCAATGAGAGGGAGATAAAGTATCTTACTGGATTTTTACCATTGGATTTCACTACGGATGAGAAAATTGAAAATATGAAAAAAGATTTGGATGGTCGTGTGACCATTAGAAGAGATCCTTTAATGGTCATTGATATGCATGGTGAGGAAAGAGAAAGGCCACTTGATATTGATAGTGGCAGTGGTAGTGGCAGTGGTGTTGGTGGCAATGATGCTGATGGAGAAGGTGAATTTTCTCCTTTTGTTTCCAGTGATATTGGTGGAGGTAGAGGATTTTCTCCCACCGGTGAGAATGTTGGAGTAAATTTAATCACTCCAATCACAGGATATAAGTCTTATACAACCGATGTTGATACTCGAGATCAGATTCATATGCCTCTTTGTGCATGTAACTACGACACATGCTCCAAAACTTCAAAATCGACGCTTGAGAGACTTTAGCCTCTGGAGAACACTCTCAAGAGTTTTATCAACAAGAGAGGTGATAGGCTATGTAAAAACATTTCAAGTCCTTATACATCGGCTAACAAGTGTATGAGAAGGCAAATTTCAAATGCACTTGAAAGTGCTAGGGGAATGAGAGAAAGGAGGGCTAGGTCTCCTCATATTGAGACGATCGAGAGACAACCGGTGGATATCTACAAGCATGCAAAGAGTGACTCATACAATAAAATCAAAAATATCTTGAAGACTAAAGATCGGAGGAAAAAGGCCTACCCAATGCATAAATTTAATTATGAAGACTTTGAGATCATGAATGACATGCAAAAGTGGTGGGAGAGTCAAGTAAGTTCTAATAATTTTAATTTGATTTTATTATTATGGTGTGTTAGTAGATGCAACACTAGCTGCAGTAGTTGTAGCAGATGCAATAATCATCTTAAGTTGTCTCATTAATTCTTTTATTGGATGAAATATTGTGCTTGATGCGTATAAGGCACATTGAATTCCCCCACACTATAATCCAAGAGATATAATTCTTGATCTTGATTTTTGTAATTACCTAAAAAATGTGTATGAAACATTGACCTCAAGGAATTAGGCACCGAGAAGTGTCTCTTTGAAGGATCTGATTGACACGTATGTGTTTGATGATTATTATTTGGATTATTGCAAAGGGGCCAAACCATTTTCTGGCGGTGTCGCATGGCGTGGTGCTAAGAGACTTTTTACTATCTTAAATCTTGAATCAAAACATTTTGTTGCACTTGAAATTCTCGTCGAGGAGGGAAAGATTAATGTGTATGATTGCAACAGGTCTGTTTATTCTGATGAGGATTTTGTCGTAGCCATGATGCCAATAGTGGAGTTGCTTCCTAGATTCTTGAAGAACAGTAAAGTGTTTGACCACTTGCCTAAGAAACTCTTAAATAAAGAATGGGACTTCGAGAGGTTGGCCGATGCTCCAAAAAATGAGTCTGCTGCAACTTGTGGTTCGTATTCACTTGGGTATATTGAGCACCTGATTACCAACACTTCCATGACACTTATGAATGATAACACAGTTAGCAGGATTTAGCACATATGGATGGAAGGCATAATTGAAAAAGATCTAGTACCTTAGTGTTCATGTTTGTTGGTTATTTATGACTTTAGACAACCTCAGGAGGATAGATGGGGCGATTCGGGTGAGATCCAATGTAGATCCAACTTTTGATTCACTCGTGGGATACGGGTGGTCCGGCGGGGACCACCACGGCTCCTCTCTTCTCGAGAATCTATACATCCCTTATCAATGTATGGATAGCTATCTCTCGAGAACAGGTTTAGGTTCGGCCCCTGCATGCGGCTCATACCATTCGAGGTGGCCCAGCCCAGCATTCATTCGCAAATTCTGTAGTGAAATTGAGACTGCTCAACCTCGAAAGCTAATTCGCGATTTAATGTATATTTTTGATTGACAGACAATATTTTTCTTTTTCTTTTATGTCTTTTGGTTTGAATGGTTATGTTTTAAAGATGCTGTTGAACAGTCGTATTTATTAAATGGTTCTGTTGTCAAGAAATATTGGAGTATAGTAGAGACTTCTTCAACAATTGCTTCTTTTGCTAAAAAACATTAACAAGTAGGTTGCTTTGGCAACTGCTAAAAACTCTTAGTATGTATGTTGTTGGATTTAGCAATTGTTGAACTTGCTGAGACAATTTTCTCAACAACTTCAACAGTTGTTAAATAAGATGACTTGCATGCTAAGAATTTTCTCAACTTCAACAATTGTTAAATTAGACAACCCACTTGCTAAAATTTTTTCTCAACAACTTCAACAATTGTTAAATCAGACAACCCACTTGCTAAAATTTTTTCACAACAACTTCAACAATTATTAAATCAGACAACCATTTGCTAATATTTTTCTCAACAATTTCAACAATTTTTAAATCAGACAACTCACTTGCTAAAATTTTTCTCAATAACTTCAACAAATGTTAAATCACACAATCCACTTGCTAAAGATTTTTCTGAACAACTTCAACAATTAAATCAGACACTCACTTGCTAAGAATTTTCTCAACAACTTCAATAATTGTTAAATCAGTTGACTCAATTGCTAAAAAATTTCTCAACAATTTCAATAATTGTTGAAGTTGTTGCGACATGCTGAGAAAATTTTTCAACATGTTAAACAATTATTGAGAAATGTTTTAGCAAATTATTGAATAATTTGACTGTTAATCATTATATAGATCATATTAATTGATAAATAAAGTAATTTATATGTATTATAGTACTTAGACTTGAGTTTATTGGCGATTTTGTGATATTACATGGTAATTTATTCATAATGTACAATTAATCGACTAATTAAACGTGTAATCAACATTAATCGAATAATTTGATTGTTAATTGATTATATAAATCATATTAATTGACAAATAAAGTAATTTATACATATTATAGTACTTAGACTTGACTTTGTTGGCGATTTCGTGCAATTACATGGTAATTTGTTCATAACAGACAATCAATCGAGTAATTGAACATATGATCAACCTTAATCGAGCAATTTGATTGTTAAACATTAGATAAATCATATTAATTGATAAATAAAGTATTTTATAAGCATAATGGTGCTTAGACTTGAATTTATTGGCAAAAATATTTCTCAACAACTTCAACAATTGTTAAATCAGACAACCCACTTGCTAACAATTGTTTCTCAACAACTTCAACAATTGTTAAATTAGACAACCCACTTGCTAAAACTTTTTCTCAACAACTTCAACAATTGTTAAATCAGACACTCACTTTCTAAGAATTTTCTCAACAACTTCAACAATTGTTAAATTAGACAACTCACTTGCTAAAAATTTTTCTCAACAACTTCAACAATTGTTAAATCAGACACTCACTTGCTAAGAATTTTCTCAACAACTTCAACAATTGTTAAATCAGCCAACTCACTTACTAAAAAATTTCTCAGCAATTGTTAAATCAGACCACTCACTTGCTAAAGAATTTTCTTAAATATTTCAACAATTGTTGAAGTTGATGTGCCATGCTGAAAAAAATTTTCAGCATGTTAAACAATTGTTGAGAAATGTTTTAGCAAATTATTGAATAATTTGATTATTAATCATTATATAGATCATATTAATTGATAAATAAAGTAATTTATACATATTATAGTACTTAAACTTGAGTTAGTTGGCGATTTTGTGCAATTGCATGGTAATTTGTTCATAACGTACAATCAATCGAGTAATTGAATGCGTAATCAATGTTAATCGAGCAATTTAATTGTTAAACATTACATAAATCATATTAATTGGTAAATAAAGTAATTTATAAGTATAATGATACTTAGACTTGAGTTTATTGTCAATTTCATGCAATTACATGGTAATTTATTCATAACGGACAATCAATCGTAGTAATTGAACGCGTAATCAACCTTAAACGAGTAATTTGATTGTCAATTGATTATATAAATCATATCAATTGATAAATAAAGTAATTTATATGTGTAATGGTACTTAGACTTGAGTTTATTGGTGAAAACATTTCTAAAAAACTTCAACAATTGTTAAATCAGACACTCACTTGCTAAGAAATTTCTCAACAACTTTAACAATTGTTAATTCAAACAATCCACTTGCTAAAACTTTTTCTCAACAACTTCAAAAATTGTTAAATCAGACACTCCACTTGTTAAAATTATTTCTCAACAACTTCAACAATTATTAAATCATACAACCCACTTGCTAAAAATTTTTCTCAACAACTTCAACAATTGCTGAAGCTACTGCGACATGCTGAGAAAATTTTCTCAACAATTCAATTGTTGAAGTGATTGTCAACATTAATACTGCCAATTTCTTTCTTGAGAACTGAGCATTCAACAACAATATTTATTCAACATCAATATTAAAAATAGTTTAAGAAACGTCTACAAACAACAAATAATAATCAAAATCTACAACTGTGGAGCACTTCGCTCCGAGCATGTTGTTCTTTTATATCTACTCTTTTTGCATATAGAACATTTATTTTTCTTTGTTGGAAATGATTCTCCGATTCCTTTTTGTCTCTTCTTAGCCCTTCTTCCCACCTTGCCTGGCTCACCATGCGGAGGATGTATCTCCCTCTCTAAAATTTCCTTAGGAATTTTCTAAGTATCTTCGGGCGGTACATGTTTAATTTATTCTAAGTATGCAAAAACATACATCTCTACCTTGTAATACGGAGATGAGTATTCATAAATGCGTCATCCAGAATCATCACCATATTGATATCGGAGCGCTGCGATAACATGTGAACATGGTATTTTGTCAAGGTCAAAGACTCTACAGGTGCAAGATTTCCATTGCGAATTAACCGCTGCAACTGCATTATGACTAGTGACAAGATACTGGTAGTTGGCAGTTTGATGAACCAATAGATTATTCCTCAAATTAACATTTTCAATGATTTTTATTATATCTTTGGAATAAAGATGGTTGATGCATTGATGAACATATTGCGCCTCTCATGAAACTTTTCTCTATATATCCACTTTATTTCATTAAAAAGAGTAGCAATTGGATATTCTCTTTCATCAAGAAGCATTACGTTAATTGACTCAAATATTTGATGTCATGATTTTGAACCTATAAAAAATAAGTAAAACCATCAATATTATTGAAAAATATGATAGAAGCAACAATTTTAACAACTAATGCATTTATATCAGTAGTAGTTCGCTTTCATGTATCTGATATAACAGATGCTGAAATATATACAACAAATGTTGTAATTACTGCAATTTTAACAATCAACTGTTAAGAAAAATATGCAAAAACATTTAACACATGAGATTTACCTGTTTTTCGAAAAAATGACCTACTCCTTCTGTAACATTCAATATGTTCCAAGTGTACATCAGCTCCTGGAACCATATCTCTTATTTGGTTGAAATGATCATTAAATTCATCTACATTATATACTTTTGCTGTGTTTATAAAAAAAAGGAAGATGATATTTCCATCGTGAAAGTTATTTCAGATATTTTCTCTGAGGTGCCTCATGCAACAACCATAATGAGCCAAAGGAAACACAATCTCAACCATATTTCTAATACTTGGATGTCTGTCAGAAATAATGCATAATTCAGGGGTATCATCCACAAAACTGCTCATCTGGTCAAAAAAGTATCGATAGGAGGAATCACACTCAGTGTTGGCTACACAAAATGCCACCAGAAAAATATGATATTCTGCATTTGTGCTACTGCAGACAGCAGCACGCCTCCGTATTTACTATTTAAAAATATTTTGTTCACAGCTAAGACCTTTCAAGTATGTTGAAAACCACGAATGCAAGCTCCACAAGCAACAAAAAAATACTTGAACCTACCATTTTCATCAAGCTGCAAATCTGTCTTATTTTCTAGATTTACTGTCGTAAGCATATAACGGTAAGCATCAAGCACTACATAACTGTGCTCATGTGTCCCCCTTAACAAAGCCTTCGCGATCTTACTTCCCTTCCAAACCTTCCAATAGCTAACCTTGCAGCCCAATTCAATACGGATTAAATTCTCAATGTCTCTTGTTGAAGGACCTTTACCTTTTGGTGGAACCTATCCTTGAAGTATGCACCAACAACTTTTGTCATGGTGTGGGATTTATGGCTCGTAAGATGTTATGAACCACATGTATGCATTTTTCGTACTTTCTAACGTAAAACATATCAAAACTCTGGAGCTTTACAACTCTCAACCACCACTTGCATTCGCGATGTACACATTTCACATAATATACAACACGTGAATTAATCACCTTCTTCATTCAAAAATCTTTCTTCGCACAAGCAATTTTCAAGGCAATATCTAACTCTTGCTTATTCTTGAATGACATACCGATGTAAGCATCAGTTTCATCATATTGAGCATGACTAGATGTGATGATTGTGTGGTTCTCGGTGTATTGCTGGTAACTTCAGGAGTAGGAGTAGAAGGAGTCTGAGGAGTATTTGTGCTCCGGCACTTTTTTTGTCTAGAATATCCATGTCTGCCTAATCACAATCATCATTTAATATTTGTTGGTTTTGACAATTTTCAGTCAATCTTTCAATCACATAAAACCTTAAAATGGGTCTACCTTCATCTTCCAAATAAGTACGCAAATTTATTTGATTTTTTTTATCCTAAATAGAGCAGCCCTTTACTTTTCACCACAACTATGCATGTAGGTGATGGAAAGATCTTTCAATTCACAATCTATTCCGCAATAGGAAATGATTGTGTTTGTAAAATCTTCATACATGACATCTCGATCCATCATCATTGCTATTGTCTCTGTCATTTCTTTATTTTCCAACGCCAAATATAACTATTGTTAGACTTGACTCATTCACCATTGCAATCAACTCCTATTGTTATTTTATCCCCCATTGATAGTATGGACGTCCGTACCTATATTATGATTTAAAAGAAAATAATCATGATTTTGCTTTGATTCTGCCTGCAGGTGATTTAATAATTGCTGAATAGTGTCTAACAATTGTTGAAACACACTCAGGGACTCATGCAATAATTGTTAAAATAACAGCTAGAGCACGTGTAACAATTTTAACAATTGTTGAATAATATTTAACAATTGTTAAAACAACATCTAGTGCACGCCAGCAGTTTTAACAATTGTTGAATAATTGTTGCATGAGTTACTCAATGTGTTTCAACAATTGCTAAACAATATTCAACAATTGTTAGAACAACAGCTAGTGCATGTTAGCGATTTTAACAATTGTTGAATAATGGTTGCATGAGTTACTCAATGTGTTTCAACAATTGTTAAACAATATTCAATAATTGTTAAAACAACAACTAGAGCACGTGCATCGATTTTACAAATTGTTGAATTATATTTCAATAGTTGTTAAATGAGTTACTGAATGCGTTTTAACAATTGTTGAACAATATTTAACAATTGTTAAAACATCAACTAGAGCACGTGCAATAGTTGCTGAAAGTATATTTTAACAATTGTTGAAATGAATTCTACCAAAATAGTAGAAAACCAAAAAATCCATATGAGCAGTACAGGCAAAACAACAACATTAACTTATCAAAATGGTCAAAAATTACCTCACAAGCATTGCCCAGTGATACAACAACGAAATTTAGTATCAAATCAACGAAAATTCAAATTTTTTCTCAGATCCAAAAGATTTTCGAGAAAAAAAATGCTACGCTCTCTCCTTTCTTCTTCCTAACATAATAGCCACAAGAAATAACAATAATAACACAAGAAGAAGAAGAAGAAAGAAATGACACGAAATGGTCGTTGGAGGTGGGGATTTACGGATGCACAACTTATTTTTTATTTTTTTTAATATATTAAGGTTAATAAAGGTTGGGTCAAAGTGTAAAAATGAAAGGACCCTAAAAGGTGCCCAAAAATGTGCCTTGGAAGTACCCATAATCGTAATTTCCATATATCTCAAAATCCGTGTGTGATATCAAAAGTCCAACTTTATATTCTTGTTCAAGGGGTAAAATTGAGTGGGAAATGGGTCTAACCCCTATTTTAGAGTAATTGTATCAAAATTTGAAATTCCAAAGTGGATGATTTCCAGTGAGGAACTGCACCTAAGGCGCGATGTGCAAGTGGCGCGCCTCTATGTATTTTGTTGCTAGTTTTCTTCTTGTTCGGTCCAAGGCTTTTGGGTCTTGGTCCTAAGTCTTTCCGTACGTAAAAATACCTATATTTAGCCATATTTCATATTCATGTCTTACAAGACATTCCCCAATACTCTCTCAAACACTTAGACAAATATTTTACTCAAAATTCAAGTGCCAAATCTCATCTCGGATCTTACGAAAATCACTCAAGCTTCAAGTTTTCATCTCCATCTTCATCAAGAAATTCTCCAAAATTGAGGTATGTGGGTTTCAAGAATTGGTCCTTTCACCCATGGTGTTCAAGCTTCTTTTTTACATAAATTGCATATTTCTAAGTTGATTTACTTATGGGTCTTACTTATTATGAATTTGACTATGAACTATGTTGGAGTTTCATAAAAGTGTGACTGTTTAAGGATGTTTTGAGCTATGAATCTTTGATCTATCTTGAGATTTGATGAAGGGTTTTGATGTATACTATACGAGGGTATTACCAAGTGTTGGTGGGTGGTTTTACATTAAGTTTTCTTACATGATTTCACTCTTGAATTGCATGGTTTTACACTAGCATTACACACTCATCAAGTGTTTGATAAAATGTCTGGATTATGTTTCTTGAGTTGTTGAAAGCCTAATGCATGGTATATGAGTTTCTTTATGATGATGAAAGAATATTATATATGTGTTGATTTCATGAGAATTATCTATTGTGTTGTGAGTTGACCATAGCTAATTGAGGGGTGATGCCTCAAGCGCCTCAGATGGGGGTGGTAAGCCATCAACCAATTGAGGGGTTGGTACCTCAATCATTCTCAGCAGAGTGCGGTCATGTCCATCAACCAATTGAGGGGTTGGTACCTCAATCACCTTCGATAGGGGTGGTAAGCCATTAATCAATTGAGGGGTTGGTACCTCAATCACTTATGGCGAAGGGTGGTCATGTCTGTCAACCAATTGAGGGGTTTGTACCTCAATCACTTCTAAGGGGTGGTCTACCTTGGATTCCAAGTGCTAAGTTTTCTTGGTCCATAGAGATGTTCTCTTCCTTTACATGTAATATGTTCTATATAAGCATATTTTACTTCAAGCATCATTCATACTTGACGTATTGTTATTATGCTATCCATTGCTTATGATATTGCATTTTGCCTATGTTGCCTATATCTTGTTGCCTTGCATCCTACATACTAAGTACATTTAAACATACTAATACATACTCTATGCCTACATGATATTACCATGTAGGAACCAGAGCTCCCATTGATTCTCCTTCACGTGGCTAGACGGATTGTTCAAGTTACCTTTGGTGAGTCCTCATGTCCGAGGAAAATATCTATCTTCTTTTATGCTTAAGCTTAGACTACATCTTGTATATTTCAAAATACTTATGGTTGTTACTATGAGGGTGACCCCAGTTGCTTGTCTTGGCCCCCGCTAAGTTCTATGTCTAAAAGTGTTGTTGGACAAGTTATATATTATGCTTGAGTTTTGACTCACTTATATTATTTAAGTATTAAAATCTCTCCCTTAGTCCTAATTTCCCTTGTTTATGTTTTCTCTTGATATTTATCTTGCTTGCGCGACCAAAGATGTGTGTATGATATGCTAAGAGGTTGTTTGGGTCCATTCGGGTTCCCCATTTGCCGTGTCACGTCTAGGACCTAGCTTGGGTCATGACAAACTTGGTATCAGAGCACTAGGTTGTTAATGGTCCTCGGAGTCCAACAAACCACGTCGATTAGAGTCCTATTCATGGTTGTGAAGTGCGCCACGACTATGAATGGGAGGCTATGAGGCGTTTTTAGGAATTGTTTTCCTTCTTCTTGATCTATGTTGTGTGATAGAGTTAAGTCTCCTAAGGCTTATTTATTATTTTAATCTTTGCGTTTCAAAATATTTCTCAAGCTACTCAGGACGGTGATATATCAAATGCGGAGGTTCGCAAAGATCTATGGATATTGACCAAAGCGGTGACAAAATTGACAACTCAACTCAATCAAGAAATAAGTTCCCCGAGACTTCAAGTGGTAAGAGGGAGGAGAGAGGGGCCAAAAGGGCATATACTAAAGGAAAGTTCCAAATTCCCAAATGTGGTGGTGGTGTGGTGCCTTATGTTAAGTGCTCAAAATGTGGTAAGATTAATAGAGGCCCATGTTTGAGGGGCACCAATGCTTGTTATGGTTGTGGTGAGGTGGGCCACAAGGTTGTTGATTGTCTTTATACTCGAAAAAGGTGTGAAGGTGGTCAACCTCAAGAACAAGGTGGTCATGTTGATCAAAAGGCTCAAGGGTGGATGTGGCACCCAATGTTGTTACCGGTATATTGAAGTTTCCTTTGACTTTGATGTGTGTGCATTGATGGGTCCGGGTGCCACTATTTCTTTCGTTATCACCTTTGTTTGCTCATGAGCTTCATGTGTGTCCTGAGTTGTTGTGGGTGAACGTTTGGTGTCAACCCCCACCTTTGGTGAGTCTATTGTTGTTAAGAAGGTCCATAGGAATAGTTTTATGGTCATATTGCATAGATCTTGTCTTGTGACTATGTTGAATTAGATATGATGGATTTTGGTATTATACTTGAGGTGGATTAGTTGCATGCATATTATGTCTCCATTATTGGTAGGACCGTAAAGTTAGATTCTAATTCCCTAGTGAACCCGTACTTAAGTGGGAAAATCATGATGCGGTGGTCAAGGGTAGATTCATTTCTTGCATTCACTCCTATGAGTTGTTTTTCAAGGGGAGTCTCTATCATCTTGCGAGGGTTAGGGATGGTGAGTCCAAGTTCCTTCCTATAGGGTCAATTTCGGTGGTTAATGAGTTCTTTGATGTCATTCCTAGTGAGTTTCCTCATGTTGTTTGTATCAAAGAAGGTTGGTTCACTTAGAAAATGTATTGTTTATCGACAACTTATTAGGGTCACCATAAGGAATGAATACCCCCTCCTAAGGATGTATGATCTATTTGACCAACTTCAATGGGTTAGTCACTTCTCTAAGATTGATCTTCAGTTCGAGTTTTGTCCCCCAA
>JAPFFP010044571.1:0-12300 GCA_026153255.1 Solanum medicagineum | reverse complement strand
TGTATAGAGGTCTGTGGATACTTGTGGGTAGTGGGGTGTGAGAGTCTTTTGTACATAGGAGTCTACTGCATGTTTTGGCACTTATCCGGTGGCGAGACCGTGTTATGTCATGTTTAAGGTTTTATTAGGCGGCAGGACCGCAGCGGAGACCTTGTCGGCTCACTTATGTTATGTATATGTGTTTTCTGTCTGTTTGGGATTCTGTTGCAGGTGAGGTTAGTCAGTAAAACAGGGAAAACTCTGCCAAAATTTCGGTAGATTTCCTGACTAACCAAGTTGGGCTTTCGGGTTAGTGGTTGTCTGAGTCCTAATCGGCACTAGTCACGACCCCTGGGTTGGGTCGTGACAATAAATACATGCTTGGGAGCCCATAATTATCTTGAAAACCTTGACTTGTAAAACGTGCAATAGTTCATCAACAACTTAAGAAGCCTTGTCATGTAATTTAGTCAAACACATGGTGGGTACATGGATACTTACTCCAAAATCATGCAATTTATAGAGTGATAATATAAGAGAGTAAAATCAACTGTTTTAAAATTTTGCAAATCAATCCACGAATCATAGTAGTAAAACTCTTAATTTGGCTATCATGAAATCCATCTAAAAAATTCACAATAGTTCATAGTTTTCATAGCTTATAATTTGCATAGTCTCAATAGACATAAATCAACTCATGGAATAAGCTTAAAATGAATGTTCAAGCATAATCTATTGATACTTAATAAAACCCAACATATCTCACATTTATAATGCACAATAATAGATACCCATGAAAAATCAAACCTTGAAATCATGAAATTTTATAAAAAGAGAGAGTTGGGCTACATGGGTGAAAGGGCCCATGGTTGAAGACCCACATACCTTAAACCTTGAATTTCTTGAAATTGAATTGAGGAAGACTTGAGACTTGATTTGGGTTCTTGAAATCCAAAGCTTGTTCTTGTAATCCTTGAATTTTTAGTAGGGGTTTTGATAATGTTTTAGAGGGGTTTTGAGAGGGTTTTGTGAGTTCTAGAGTTGAAAAAAAGTTAAGGATGGAGGACTTCACGTTTAAATGGGTATTGGGTTATTACCCAAATACACTTGGACGAAGTAGGAAATACAGGGGAAAAATTGCACTAATTCGCGCCCTAGGCACGATGCGGACTAGGCGCGAAAAGGACAATTGCAGTACTGTGCGCCCCAGGCACGTCGCGGCCTGGGCGCGCAGGCTCTCTGGAATTATTCCTGTTATGAAAATTATTTCTCGCAATGAGTCTTCTAAAATTGGGGGGTTACCCATTTCCCACTCAATTTTGCCCCCTGGTCAAGAATATGAAGTTGAATTTTCGAAATCACTCACGTTTTTTGAGTTATTTGAAAAATACAATTATGGGGCATTTTGAAGCACATGAAAGGTGTTTCAATATCTCCCCCTCGGGAACATCCCCCGATGTCAAAGAAATATACGTAAGAGATGAAATCATGAGATATCCAGCCCGACATGAATGCAACAAAAAGCACTTAAACATCATTCTTAAAACGTTTCACACATATGCAGCAAAATCATCAAAACTAGTCAACATGAACATGTATGCATGCAAAAATGACATGAGGGATGAAACTCAAGACTTGAAATCATAGATAGGACTTAATTTATTATCTTCATCTTCAATAGAGTGAAAGAGGTATGGATATAATTTCTTCATGTCCGCTTCGGCTTCTCATGTGGCACTTTCAACTTGTTGATTCCTCCAAAGGACCTTGATAGATGCTATATCTTTGTTTCTTAATCTTTTCACTTGCCTATCCAAAATCTCAACTGGGACCTCCTCATATGTCAAGTTATCCTCCACAACACCCACAACCTCTAAGGGTACTATAGCACTTGGGTCATCGACACACTTCCTCAACATAGACACATGGAAAACCAGATGAACCATGTTTATATCCGTAGGAAAATCCAATTCGTAGGCAACATTACCAATACTCCTCAAAATTCTATAAGGCCCCACAAACCTTGGGCTCAATTTCCCTTTCTTGCCAAACCGAACCACACCCTTCATGGTTGAGACCTTCAAGTAAACCCAATCATCAACATCAAACTCAAGGTCTCTTCTCCTCACATCGGAATAGGACTTTGTCTACTTTGGGCCACTTTCAATCTCTCCCTTATCAACCTCACCTTCTCCAAAGCCTCCATAACCAAATTAGGGCCCAACAAAACCATCCCCCCCACATCAAACCACACAACTAGGGATCTACAATGCCTACCTTATAAGGCTTCAAAGGGATTCATGCCAATACTAGAGTGGTAGCTATTGTTGTAAGCAAACTCAATAAGTGGAAGATGTTCATCCCAACTACCCTTAAACTCCAAAACACAAGCCTTAAGCATATCCACAAGAGTTTAAATTGTTCTTTCGGCTTGACCATCTATTTGAGGATGAAAATCCGTGATAAGCTTGACCCTGGTACCAAGACCCTTTTGGAAGGACCTCCAAAAATGAGAAGTGAATTAAGCACCATGATCTGAAATAATAGACAATGGTACCCTATGCAATCGAACCAACTCATGAATATATAGCTTGGCATAATCTTCGGCACCATAAGTTGTTTTAACTGGTAGAAAGTGCACCGACTTCATCATCCTATCGAGAATAACCAAAATAAAATCAAAGTATTTCCTAGTCTTTGGCAAACCAATCACAAAATACATATTGATCTCTTCCCATTTCCAAGTAGGAATTTCTATGTCTTGGGCTAGGCCACCTGACCTTTGATGTTTGACTTTCACTTGTTGGTAATTTTGACAATCGGCTACAAACTTGGCAATATCCCTCTTCATACCACCCAACCAAAACACATCCCTCAAGTCTCTATACATTTTTGTGGAACCGGGGTGAATAGAATAGGATGAATTATGGGCCTCTTTCAAAGTCAACTCCCTTTAATCATGAACATTAGGCACACATAGCCTACCTTGGTACCTAAGAACACCATCTCCCCCTTGGAAGAAAACCTCCACTTTACCATCCTTCACCAAAGCCTTCAACTCTAGCAAGGTTGGGTGAAGGTCTTGTTTTGACTTGACTTCTTCAATCAAAGAAGATTTGGAACCATCAACAACCACTACACCACCATTCTCAACTTCATCCAACCTCACTCCCAACCTAGCCAAACGATGTACTTCTCTAGCCACCTCCTTGTTACCATTATCAGTGTGAGCTAGACTATCCATGTACATTCTACTTAGAGCATCGATAACATTAGCCTTGTCGAGATGATAGTGCAGACTTATCTCATAATAGTTAAGGTGTTCTAACCACCATCTTTGCCTCAAGTTAAGATCTTTTTGTGTGAACACGTATTGGACACTCTTGTGGTCGGTAAACACATCCACATGAACCCTATACAAATAATAACGCCATACTTTCAAAGCAAACACCACCACCGCTAATTCAAGATCATGGGTGGGATAATTTCGCTCATGCACCTTTAGTTGCCTAGAGACATATGCTATAACCTTGCCATTTTTCATTAAAATACACCTCAAGACAATCTTTGAAGTATCACAATAAACCACAAACCATTCTAGCCCTTTCGGTAAAGCCAAAATAGGAGCGGAGATAAGCTTGCCCTTCAAAGTTTGAAAACTCTTTTCACATTCATCAGTCCAAACAAATTTTTTCTTCTTTTGTGTCAACTTTGTCATAGGGGAAGCAATAGAAGAGAAACCATTCACAAGTGAGTAGCCCCTTGAAGTTGATCAAATAGGTCATCTATCCTTGGTAGAGGGTACTTGTTCTTTATGGTGACTCTGTTGAGTTACCGATAAGTGAGGCATCTTTCTTTCTTAAAAACAACACCGATGCATCCCAACATGACTTACTAGACCTTGTGAAACCCTTCTCCAATAAATCCCTCAATTGATCCTTCAACTCCGCTGGGGCCATATGGTAAGGGGAATGGAAATGGGTCATGTGTTAGGGAGGAGTTCTATGCCAAAATCTATTTTCCTTTAGGGAGGAACACCAGGAAGATCATCGGGAAAGAGATCAAGAAACTCATTGACCACCGGAGCCGATTCAATAGGAAGGACTTTAGACTCAACATCTCTAACCCTTACAAGATGGTAATAGCAACCCTTCGAAATCAATTTCCAAGCTTTAAGACAAGAAATGAACCTACCCTTAACCACCACATTACGACTTTCCATCTCAAGGACGGTCTCATTAAGGAACTAGAATCTAACTTTATGGGTTCTACAATCAATGGAAGCATGATATGCATGTAACAAATCCATCCCAAGAATTATATCAAAATCCACAATGTCAATTTCAACAAAATCACAAGGAAAGACTTTATGCAATATGGACATTGGACAATCCCAATAGATTCTTCTAGCAATAATAGACTCACTAACGGGGTATACACTTCATAGGATTCACACAACAATTCGAGACACACATGAAGCTTATTGGCAACAAAAGGAGTAATGAAAGAAAGAGTGGCACCCGGATCATCAATGCATACACATCATAATATAAAAAATTTGACATACCGGTAACAATATCGGGCACCTAATCCACTCCCTTGCCTCCCTTGAAGAGCACAAAACCTATTTTGTTGTGGAGCACCCCCTTGTTGACTTCCCTTTGCCCTTTGACACGCATTGGCACCTTGGCCTTGAGGACGACCATCTCTACCCTTGTTTTGAGTATGTGGACAATCAACAATCTTGTGACTTACTTCACCACAACCATAGCAAGCATTAGAGTTCCTCAAGCATGGACCACCATGGTTTCTCCCACACTTTTGGCACCTAGGATTAGTCATCCCATTATTGCCACCTTGAAACCTTGGGTTAGACATCCCATCACTATCAAACCTCTTGTTTGGAGAAATAAAGGACCCTTCGCCTTGGGATTTGTGATCTTGTTGAAAATGGCCACCCTTAGGACCTTGGAAACCACCATCAAACTGTGCCCTCTTGGACTCCCCACTCCTCCTCTTTCTAAGCTTCTCTCCCTCAAGTTGTTCAGCATATGTCATGAACCAAAATAAGTCCATATCACCCACTAGCATAGTGGTACGATACTCTTCATTAACCAAATCAGATACACTTGACATAAACTTGTTCATTCTTGATCTAGGGTTTGCAACCAAATGATGGGCACACTTTGAGAGCTTGTTGAATTTGAGGGAATACTCCATCACACTCTTGGAGCCTTGCTTGAGATTCATGAAATCTATCATCTTGGCCTCTATCAACACAATAGGGAAGAATTGGTTAAGAAAGGTGGCCTTGAACTCCTCCCAAAGGATAGCATTATCGATTTTCCTCTCTAATTTCCATTGGGAAAACCAAATTTGAGCCACACCCTTGAGTTGGTAGGCAGTTAGTTCTACCTTCTCCGCCAAATTTACCCTCATGATAGATAACACCTTATACACCTCATCAATAAACTCTTGGGGATCTTCCTCCGCTTTGGACCAATGAAACTCCGGAGAGTTCATCCTTGTGAAGACCTTCACATTTGAGGCCAGAGTAAGAGCATGAGGAGCTTGGGCCCCTTGGTTCAATTGGTTGGTCATAGCATGGGCCTACAAAGTGATGGCATTGGAACTCAACTTGGGCTGCCCCTCCATCTCGAAGAGCGTGATGGGCCGATTGCTCCTCAGTATATGGGCCTTTCTTGGTCTTCCTCTTAGTAGCAGCATGATCTAGAAGACAAAAGAGTGTTCATTAGGAAAAGAAGCCTTATCATTAAATCTAGAGGATGACATAGATCATGGCGAAGTGAAACATTTCCTAAAACGCCTCATAGCCTCCTATTTACAGTTATGGCGTACTTTCACAATGATGAACAAGACTCTAACCAATGCGATGTGTTGGGTTTGCGAGGACCATTAATAACCTAGAGCTCTGATACGAAGCTTGTCACGACCCAAGCCTAGGGCCTAGACGTGACACGGTGAATGAAAAGTCCGAAGACCACTTAAACTCTTAGCATATCATGTATACATCCTTGGTTGAGGAAACAAAATAAGACAATATCAAGAGTCATTTATAAAGAGAGAAGAAGGACTAAGGGAAATCTTCCATAATCATAAAAACATAGGAAGAGTCGAGACCATAAGCATATACAACCGTAGTATCCAACAACATCTCTACAAGAAAATAGAGCGGGGGCTAAGACACTTCCTGAGTTCACCCTCATGATAATAAGTATCCAACGTAAAGAAAAAACCTCAACATAACAAAAATGGAAATAGATATTGTCCTCAGAGTTGAGATCTCACCAACTAGCTTTCTTCAAAAACTAAACTAGCCACGTGGAGGAGGATGATCGATAGAAGCTTCAGTCCCGACATGGTAATATCATGTAGGCATAAAGTATGAATTAGTACTTGGAATGTACTAAGTATACGAGATGTAATGCAACAATGACATAAGCCATAATATTCAAAATGCATAAATATTGACAATGGATATAATCTCAATATGACATGTATGATCAATTCTTGTAGTAAAACATGCATGTAAAACATTCAATTTGCATAACGTAACATACATATATGGGAGCAGAACTTAATCGACATATAAGAACAAGCAACTACTACTTGGAATTCCGAAGCATGAAAGCCCCTCGAAAAGATGTGGTCTACTTGCCAAGATAAACCTTACTTGGCCCCACTTGAGGAGAAACATGAACTAGATGGATCCACTAGTAAAGCCCATCTAGGGAAATAATATAATCCTATGGTGGCACATAGTTTATAGACTGAAGATTTTATATAAGGACCCCTTGAGTCAAGCCCCCACCTTAAGCCTCAATCGGTGATAAGTCTAATCCCACAGAATTCTTGAAATAGTCACAACTTTAGTCATAACATGCATAACTTGTAAGAGACATGATAACATGACATGAGTAGCTCATTCAAATGCTTCACCTCTACTAGTGAGATCAACTTGAAAATGAAGGTAAAATAGAAATCATGCTTGAACCCTTGACATGAATGGCTCACAAGAGGGTAGAATCTAGAAATAGGGCTTAACTTGTCACTTGCAAAAATCATATATATCTTTCATGAATTAAATGCATGCTTCGGAGCCCATAATTATCTTAAAATACTTAACTTATAAAACGTGCAATAGTTCATCAACAACTTAAGAAGCCTTATCATGTGATTTAGTCAAACACATGGTGGTTACATAGACACTTACTCCAAATCATGTAATTTATAGAGTGATAATATAAGAGGGTAAAATTAACTGTTTTAAAATCATGTAATTCAACCCACCAATCATAGTAGTAAAACCCTTAATTTGAATATCATAAAATCCATCTCAAAAGTTCACAATAGTTCATAGTTTTCATAGCTCATACTTTGCATAGTCAATAGACATAAATCAACTCATGGATTAAGCTTAAAATGAATGTTCATGCATAATCTATCGATACTTGATAAAACCCAACATATCTCATATTTGCAATGCACAATAATAGATACCCATGAAAAATCAAAGCCTTGAAACTATGAAATTTATAAAAAGAGAGAGTCGGGCTCCATGGATGAAAGGACCCATAGATAAAGACCCACATACCTTTAACCATGAATTTCTTGAAATTGAATTGAGGAAAACTTGAGACTTGATTTGGGTTCTTGAATCTGAATGGGGGTTTGGATAATGTTTTGGGAGATTTTGAGAGGGTATTGTGAGTTCTATATTTGTGATATAGTTAAGGATGGAGAATTTCATGTTTAAATGGGCATTGGGTTATTACCCAAATGCCCTTGGATAAAGTACAAAAAATAGGAGAAAAATTGCACTGGTCCGCGCCTTAGGCGCAATACGAACGAGGCGCGAAGGGGAAAATTGCACTACTCCGCGCCCCAGGCTCGTCGCGGCCTGGGCATGTAGGCTCTCTAGAATAGTTCCCATTGCAAAAATTATTTTTTGCAACAGGTCTTCTAGAATCCGGGAATTAGCCATTTCCCACTCAATTTTGCTCCCTGAACAAGAATATGAAGTCAGATTTTTGAAATCATGCACGTTTTTTGAGATATTTGAAAAATACAATTATAGGGCATTCTGAAGCACATGAAGGGTGTTTCAAACGAGACCCCTAATTTATCTCCTTCAATCGCTCATCAAATCGTCATATACAAAGGTACTGATTTCAAAAAAAAAAGTTCCTAATATCCTTCCAAAATCTTGTAGATTCAATTTTAGTTTTTAATTTTTAGCGGACTTTAAATATACAAAATTTCAATTTTCCCTTCTCATACACATTCGTTTGCCCTATTTCTTCACAGTCAATATTTATTAATAAATAACCATGCATTATAGTTGAAGAATCATCATCCAAGAGTATAACTAGAGGTATACACTTTACATGTTAAGATTATGGATGATTTTGCCATCTTTTTCATTTGGTATACTCAAGAAGCTGAGGCCATTGCAAGAGCTAGGGCTAGCGAAGAAGTTAGACCTAAGCAACCGAATGACAATGTTCCTCAGACAACAAGTTCAAAAAAGAAGAGAGAAGTAGATGAGATTGCTCTAGTAGTGATGAATCAAAAAAGAATGGTGATGGGTCTGATTCTATCGATGCAAATGAAATCGAAGAAGAAAATTAGGTAGTTTTGGTTAAAAGTGGTCCTCACATCACCACAGCAAATGTATACATTAGTTATGTATAAATTATATAAGCACAACCCTTTTTATCTATGTAAATGTTATAATTATGCACATTGTTTTATATACACTAGTATTTGTGCATAAATTATTAATATAGAATGTGACCCGACACTTAGTATGTAACATATACAACTGTATACATGAAGACAACACATATTCTACAAATGTATAAATTGGATATTATACAATTTTAGTTCATTGAGTTTTTTAAAGTTTTATAGCAATTGCTAGTTTATTATATAGTATAAGTTATGTTTTAGATTGTATAATTATACAACACACATATATATTAGGTTTTCTAATGTTCTGTAGTTATTGCTAGTTTATTACACAGTACAAGCTATGTTTAGATTTGATAATTATACAACACACATATATACAAATTAGGCCTTTTGATTTATACAATTTAGGCTCTTATACAATATAAGCCCATTTTTTTATGCATAAGTTTTGTAGTCCATTTTACTTAAGTTATGTAGAAGTGATGTTTTACAATGGTTTCCTGCTGTCTAAATTAATCATATCACATGTTTCCACACTTTTGAAACTGCCCCATTTTTAGTGTGTTTTTGTAGTGAGTTACATAACCTATATGTTACATTTAGTTAAAAGACAAGAGAATATACAAATGTGTATATGCACACCTGTCTGAACAATGTACATATCATTGCTTTTTTTAACAATAGGGAGTTCAATATCTTTTGAAGGGGACCCTCATTGTCCCTCAGCACATGCAGTGTTATACAAATGTAAATGTCATGGATGATTTGAAAAAGATATTGACTGAAAGCCAGATGAGAAGGTTTGTCAAACTTTGTGCTTCTCACATCTATTAGACCTGAATCAACGCAATATTCAAGCTCAGATCTTCAGGGCTCTCATGATGCTTGACGTGTAGGATAGTTCAAGTGATGCGCTTGTTATCCATATAAATGGTTGAACATTACAGTTAACTCACAGAGAATTTGCTCTTATACCTGGACTGAAGTGCTGTGATGAGTCATCGGATTTTGTGTTCAATATCGAAGAACCAAATAGACTAATGCGGTAGTACTTTGGAGATACAAATAGATCTATCAACAAACAACAACTAGTTGCCAGTTGTATCAACAAGGTATGGGCTGACAACGACGACGACGCGCTGAAGTTTGCTATACTTCTTTTTATACATAGCTTCATTATGTCCGAAGAGCCATCCTCCAGAATACAGAAAGGAAACATTTTGATCTAGTTTAATCCTGCAGACATGTTGACTATCCATGGGGCAACAAGGCATTTGAAGAGCTTCTAAAGAATTTGCATGCCAAGATCATCTTGACTGGAAAGTATTACAGGATTCACGGGTTCCCACTGGTAATACAAGTTTGGCTATATGAGTGTTGCTCGTATGTCAACTGAAAGATTGTTGTCAATGTTCATGAGCGCATTCCTAGGATTCGTAACTAGGTTACCACAAATGATCAGCGTCGATGTGATTTCATAATCAATTTATTGCTTCGAGGCACCCATAAAAAGGTATAATTTTCCAATCATTATAATAACATTATCTTAAATTTTACTTTTAATAATATAACTAATTCCCTGCTACATTTTTTTCAGGTTGTCCTAAAAAATATAACACCAACCGAATCAGAGATATCAAGCATGCAACTGCCGCAGGAACATGTTGAATCAAATACAGTGCAGACCCGGACGCCCAAAGCTGGTTGTCGTCATGTTATTCATTTCGACGACAATTTCCAAGAGCCTCCCATTCCAAGACAGAACAAAGGGAAAGAAAAAGTATTACATTATGTATCACCCGCAAGGAAAAAATTGAGGTGTTCCGTAACAAAAGCAGTCCAAAAGTCACCGGATAAAAGGCCACCACGGCAGCATCAAGCATCGCGTTCACCTTATGCCAAGACAATCCTAGCCAAGAAGAGGAACGCAAAACAGAATATAAATGCTACAAAAAAAGACACACACAACGTGACCATTGGAACGCAAAAAAAAACGAACGCCATAAATTCATTGCCTTCATTCAGTTGGGCAAATGAACCAATGATTTCGTCTGATGAATTCGAAAAATGCCAACAATATGTAAGTAAAAAAATTAAAAATAGCACACTCCTACTTGATTTATTCTATTACTAACTAAATTTTGTAATCGTAAACCAATTGCAGATGAAGCAAGAGTTCAGTGACTGAAGACGATGGTTCAAGAGAACTTCAAGGTAGTTTTGAAAGTCGTGAGAAGCAAAAAAAAAAATGTTCCAGATGAGGACATGGAACAAGATCCACTTGAAGTAACAAGTACCCATATCGACCAAGAGGTACCGTGTGCCTAATAGCTCGGATAAATTTTTCTTTTTCAATACACATACATATACATACCTGTGAATACCATATACATTTGAATTTATATAAACAAAACTCTCATTATTTTCTTGTTTTTCGTATAAATATGTTTGCTTTTTTGTAGTAGTAGCTTTACTAGCTATTTGATATCAACCTTTTTTGTATAATAAAAAACTTAAGCACATGCAAAACCTCTTTTTATTTTCTATATATATATATATCCAAAATGATACCCTGGTGGCTACCAATTACGCTGAAATAAAATAACTCTCACAACATTACAGATTCCGCGTGCTGGTAGTTGATAAAAATCCCATATTTAATTGTTGACAATGTTGCACCCAGAGAAGGGGAGAACACTTGCAATAAAATCAGCGACAACGAGGTACATGCATCACCATTGATCGTATATTTACATTCTTTTATACTATATACAAAACACACGAGATGTACACAAATATTTTCTATTACACTGTAGAAACGAGATGTGAAAGCCGTGTTGATTTACAGATAAATGTTGAAGATCAAACACATGGACCAGCAAAGTCTTTTTGCAAAGAAACTAATGACAAAGAGGTATATGCATGCCTATACCATCTATCTTACATAATACACAATAAAATCTAATTTCATTTTACTTCCAGGGTGATGAGGCCCAAGCAAAAACCAACGCAATGGATGCCACTCTTGAGCCACTCGTCAAAGATAGATGCCACGCATCAGCTTTAGACAATCGAGATGTATGTGCACAACTATTTTTAACAAAATCCATACTTTTTCAATCGCACATGTGAATCTGACATGTATACGTTATTTTGTTTTCAAGATTTAGCATCAAACACAAAAGAAGCTGACTCCAATTTTGATGAGAAGCAGGATCCTACAAATGGAGACTCAATCCAGGCTCAACACTTTTCTGAATCTCAATTTGAAATACCTGAGGAGCTTCTCCCAAGCCTTAATCCAAAGCACATTAACAATGAAAGGAGGATTATTATACATCCATTGGCATATATCAACATGCCTCTATTTGAGATTGTTGGGACACCAGTACCAGCCAGGAGAGCCAGGCGCCCAAGTCCATATAATGTTTCACCATACATGGCAACATTCTGATCGAAAACAGGTAACATCCCTCTAAACATAACCATATAGAATTTTTAGCCTATTTTTTTTCGTTGAAACAAACATTATGAACGATTTCTCTGAGGTTTGTGGTCGATTTGGGAATTAGGGCATAGAGAGAGTTTGGGTCCTTTTTCCGTTGA
>JAPFFP010044570.1:0-12301 GCA_026153255.1 Solanum medicagineum | reverse complement strand
TGTTGAAATTTTTAATTTTTCACTCCACCCCTTAGTGCATAAGCCCACCACAACCCCTCCCAAAAAAATATTAAAAATTTAATTTTTTAAAAACATTTAAACATTATAAATTTTAATTTTTTACTCCATCCCTAGCGCACAACCCCCCCTCCCCCAAGCCCTCCACCCCATACAAAAAATAATAAAAGATACTTTCTATAAATATTTTTTCATCCACTAACCAAACAACAGAAAATATTTTTTACTCACCAACCAAAATGAGAAAATGAATTAGAAAATAACTTGTTTTCCAAGAAAGAAAATATTTTCCTCCATAGCAAACACAACCCAAGAGTCAGTTATTTTCTTGTAGGAAATAAATCAAGAATAGATTCCTAAATAGTTTCGAATTTGTTATTTCGTATTATTTTAATTATGTCTACCTGAAATTTATTTTTCCTAATTAATATAAGAATACGTTTTCTAGTCCTAGTTTAATTTGGTTTCTTAATACTATAAATAGAATGTCTTGTTTCATATTTTCATATAGTGAGATGTAAGAGTTTTTGAGTTATTAAGTAAAGCCTCATATCTCTTCTCTCTAGCTTAAATTTGTTTTTTCTTTGTAACCGTTGTTGGGTATTTTATTTTGTGCATGTATTATTTCGCTTTGTACTTTTATTTTCTTGGCGGAATGACTAAGAAGATCCTTGTACTTGACTTTATTTGTAAGCTGGACTATTATACTTACAATTTTACCAATTGAGCTCTTAAACTTGTTGAAACACAATCTTTAAAACTCTTTTCCTTATCTGATATGTCTGCATGTAGTACACTCATTTGCCATATAGGATTCACGTTATTTTTTAATGACACATTATAGTATTAGTACTCCCTCCATCCCATTTTATGTCACCCTTTGACTTGACACGATGTTTAAGAAAAAAGTAAGACTTTTGAAACTTATGGTCTAAAATTATTCTAAGATATTTGTGTGGTTGTGAATCATTTCATTAAGGGTGATAGAGGAATTTTAAAATTAAATTGTTTCCAATTAGAGTAAGGTGACATTTTTTTTGGGACAGATCAAAAAGGAAAGGGTACCACACAGAGACAGAGAGAGTATTATTTCTTCAAACACATCAAAAATTAAATATTAAAAACTAACTAATATTCAAAAAGAAGGGAAAAAAGTGCAATTTTCTCTCTCTTATTGTATAGACATTTCCCCTCCCCCTATCTTCTTCGTTCCTAACCCTCACTCTCCCCCAAAAATAAAAAAATCACCTTCTACTTCCACCATTTTTCATCTTCTCCACACCTCAATCACAAATATTTATTAGCTCTCGCACAGACTTTAAAGAAAGATTCCATTTATTTTGATGATTTGATAACAAGAGGATATCAAGGAAACTTCAAGTTGGCAAAAGAAGGGGTGATGAATAAAGGGGTGTATGGGCTGTAAAAGAAGAAGAGAGGAGTGAGGTAGTAGCAGGGCTGGGTCGGGGTTGGGATTGAAGAAGAAAAAGAGAAAGGGAGGCGGAGGGGGTGGCGACTCTAATGAAGGAAGAGGATAAAAGGTGGTTTTTTTTTTTTTTTAAAAAAAAATTATTATTATTTTATCTAATAATTTTTAGATTTATTTAATAAAAATATTGCATCACTTACTTCAAAATGCGTGTAATCATGCACTTGTCCAACTCACCTATTTTAATGCCACATAAGCTTAGTTAATGGTTAGAGAGGCTTAAAATATTGTATTTTAGTGAGTTTAGAGGTTCAATTGGCAAAGTCGTAAGTGTAAGAGCCCTCAGTTTAGAAGCCCAAAAGTGCAAAACAAACTCTATAGACTTTTTGTATTCCTAGTGAATTGTGTGAGGTTATTTATCTCAATATCTTGTACTCTCTTTTATATAGTAAATTGCTCATCTATTCTTGTGAATGTAGATGATTGACCAAATCCCGTTAAATTATTGTCTCTTTTATTATATTTCTCGTTTGTCTTCTTACTCATAGTCTTTCAAGGTTTGCTTTGGTTGCTTCTGCATGATACCTAATTATTTTTAATCCTAACAAATGGTATCAGAGCGAGGCTAAGAATAAGTGTTCATCTTGGCAGGTTCAGTTTTAGCCGCAACCTACTTGACAGTAATGACAGTTTTTGTTGAAGAAGTTTTTTCAGATAGGTTCTCTGTGGCGAGATATAAAATTTGCATAGGAGGTTTTTCAAAAGAGATAAAACTTATTAATGATTTGGGAAGAAGGTGAAACAAATTTATTTAGTCAGAAATTCATGCCAAGGGAGAGATTTGTTGAGTTTTGCCCTATGTTTCTTACTATAATTGGAAATTTTTTTTAGGAAATGAAAAACAAAATTTCTCCATATTTGACAAATTTTGTTTAGTAGGAAAAAGTATATGACTCTATAAATAGAGACTCATTCCTTCTAATTTGATAGTATTCACAATGTAGCCATAAAAGCTTGAGAGTTTTGTGTAGGAAGAGAAACGATGAGTTAAAAGTGTTATTTTAACCCTTACGTGAACCTCTTTATATTGTGATCGAATTGTGTGAGGTTATTTTTTATTTATTTATTTGTACTTTCTTTTATATAGTAGATTGATCATCTCCCTTTGTGATGTAAGTCGGTTGTTAAATTATTGTGTCTCTTTTGGTATATTTCTCATTTATCTTCTTACTCATGGTCTTTCATGGTTTACTTTGCTATCTTTCGTATGACACTTAATTATTTCGATCCTAACATTTTTTATATATCTTTTTAATATTTTAAGTTGTTACTTATTGTAATTTATAGTAATTTTGACTCTAACGGGACACAATATAACACAACAAACACAATTCATCATGATTGTAGAAGAGATTTTAATTTTTAAACTTCTCCATCCTTGCGTTCTTATTAATAGAGCTACATATCGGTCAGTTCGGTTTGGTTATAAAATTTACTGATTTGACTTATTGATTATCAGTTTATAAACATACTAAACTGTTATAGAACCATTAAGATTTTTGCTCATTGATTATTGATCGCTAGCAATTTAGCTATCGATTTAATCGTTAAGATTTTAGCACAATCTCTTTAATTAAAAGTTACTTATAAATAAGGAGACAAATCAAATGAGATATTGTAACTTCCTAAGCTTTTAGAGCAAATATCGAACCAGAAAGTCAAAAGGGGTTAAAAAATTAGTACAAAACTGACTCCAGTGTAATTTTTTAATCAAGGAATTCAGAGATAATTTTTTGAGATAAAATTGCTTATTTGGAAGAGTGCGCAACAGGTTTGTGTCGCCGACCTACCCAACACAGTTCATTTTTACAGTTTGTTCATAAAATACAATTCATGGAATGAGTTTTACATGTTTCGTTAAAAGAAATTAAAATGGAACAAATCGGCATTGCAGACTTGCTCCATCACAGTATCTGATTTTTCAATTTAATGTAGGGTTATTCCGGTCTTTTCCCACCTATCTTACACTAAAACCCCATTGTTTTGACATCATTTTTGCTCTAAAATCAATAACGCATGCTCATTGTCTCTCAAACTCGCATAAGTTATTTTAAGAACAGAGTTTAGGAAGAAAGGAGAAGAGCTAGGGTTGCGAAATTCTTCAAGCTTTTCAAGGAATTTTCGCGCTATGAGTATGTAAAGCTTTCTAAAAATTGTTTTAAGTCCATTTTAATATCTATTGACCATCATTTTTCATCTCAAGTAAGCCATGTTGAGTTCAATTCTCTTCATCTTGGGTGAATTCTTTTGAATTATTTACATATGCCAATCCTTTGAAGTGAGTTATTGTATTATATTGCTTTATTGTCGAATTAAGTCATGCATGTCAAGATATTATGTCGCATTTATCCTGAACTCTAAAGATTTCATGTAAAGTTGTCAAGTACAAAGTATCTTGGTAGTAATTTTAGCATGAGTTGTACAAGAAGCCTATTTACTATATTTTTTTGAGTATGCATATGAGTATCCCTACACAATGATTTTGAAATTTTGTTGGGAGATACACTATTAATTATGTCTTTCATTGAGTTGAGACTATATCCTTTAAAGGAAAAGTGAAAAATTGAGAAAGCTAAAGGAGGGATGAGGCCCAAAAGATTAAATGGGTATATGAGTAATCTCACAGTTAAGTTATTAGCATATAAAAGATTTTTTGGAGCAGTATTGAGCACCGATATGGTAAAAGTAATAATAACTCAAACCCATCAACTACGTAGGTAGCATAGGATAAAATTAATATACAAACTAGTAGGGCTCCTCTTATGCCACTAAGATGGACAAATTAGATGAATCCATGAGTTAAGTTTCGTTTCATACCCTAGCAAGGTAATGGATGGCTCTAGCAACATAAGCAAGACGTTGTATCATCACGAAACTCATACTGGTGGTTTTCAGTTAGAGAAACTCTCCAAACTAAAGTATATTATTTTCATGCATATTAAGTGTAATGGCATGACCCGGGACCTAGTCATCACACGGCGAATGAGACATTTGGAGGCACCTTATCCAAGTCATCTTAAACATTCATAGGCATTTAATGAAATAATTTGCGGAAAACTAAGAAAAAGGAACTATGAGTCATTTTAGCAATGGAGCAACATAAAATAAATAGTGAAGATAACTAATAATCATTTGTCCATAAGCATACCAACTACGTCATCGACAGATGGGATCGATAACAGTCGATCTCAATCAAATAGAAAAAAATCCATGACAATGCAACATAAAAGTAAATGCCTCAAAAGGGCTACAAATACAACATCTCAAAATAAAACTAAGGTACATGATAGAATGAAAAGTGGAGAAGTCCCGAACTAAGGGCTCACCACGAATAGTAAAGCTAGTCTTGGACGCCAACTACTAGTCACAAGCCGGTGCAGGAGTGACTGTCCCTAGATGATTAAATCATGTAGGAAAAATATGCATTAGTACGTTTAAATGTACTAAGTATGTGAGATGCAATGCATGTATGAACTTGCAATACCATCATTATATTCTTAAATATAACATATCAGCCTACATAAGATAAAATATACATAAAGTGAGCTTAAGCATGCACAAGGAATCTACTCAAGATGAATATGAGTCAATGCATAAAAAAGCACATGTAATGAAAATATAACATAGAATCATAAAACTTGTGGGAAGAGACTATAACGGACAATAAGACCATGTGAGCTATTACATGGAATCCAATGAACTCCTTCCATTAGGAAAAGACCAATGTGTTCCTTTTTTTGGGAAAAAGGGAGCTACTTGCCAAGGTATATATTCAAAACTTAGTAACTTTGTAACTGCATCTTTCATAATATTTAGGCCTACGTGGATCCACTAGCTTAGCTGAAACGACACCAAAAAGTGCCCGAAAATGTGCCTCGAAAATGCCCATAATCGTAATTTCTATATATCTTAAAATCTACACGTTATATTGAAAATCCGACTTCATATTTATGATCAGGGGGCAAAATTGAGTGGAAAATGGGTATAACCCTGATTTTAGAGCAACCGTAACAAAATTTAATTTTTGAAAATTTTGTATTTCCAGAATCGATCTGCGCCCCTGGCATGACGCAGCCAGGGCGTGGACCTATATATTTTTTGCCAATTTGTTCGGTCCAAGGCCTTGGGTTCTTGGGCCTAAGACTTCCTATGTGTAAAAATACCTATACTTAGTCATATTTCAACTCCATATCATACAAGACATTCCCCAATACCCTCTCTAACACTTGACAAATATTTCACCCAAAGTTCAAGTGTCCCAATCTCATTCCGGATCTAGGGACTTCATTCAAGCTTCAAGTTCTCAATCAAATCTTCATCAAAGAAATCTCTAAAGTTGAGATATGTGGGTTTCAACCACTGGGTCCTTCACCCATGGTGCCCAACCTTCCTTTTTAAATAAATTGCATGTTTCTAAGTTGATTTACTTATGGGTCTTAGTTATATGAATTTTGTTATAAACTATGTTGGAGTTTCATAAAATTGTGACTATTTAAGCATGTTTGAGTTATGAGTCTATGATCAACTATGTGATTTGATGAGGTTTTGATGTATCTTACATGAGGGTATTAACAAGTGTTGGTGGGTGGTTTTACATTATTTTTCTCATATGATTTCACTCTTGAATTTTATGATTTGGTACTAGTATTACATACCCGCCAAGTTTTTGATAAAATATTCGGATAAGGATTCTTGAGTTTTTGAAGGTCCATTGTATGGTTTGTAAACTAAGTGACTTTTGATGATGAAAGGGATGTACATATGAGTTGTTTTCATGAAAAGTATCTCTAGTGTTGCAAGTTGACCACGCCTCGCTTGGGAGGGGGGGTGCTAGGCCCGTGCAACCATGTTGGGGGTTTGTAACCAATTGCCTCACTCGGGGGTGGTAGCCCGTGCAACCATGTAGGGGGCTTTGTACCTCAATCGCCTCGCTCGGGAGGTGGTAGGCCTGTGCAACCATGTTGGGAAGTTTGTACCTCAATTGCCTCGCTGGGGGGTTGTAGGCCCATGCAACCATGTTGGGGGTTTGGTACCTCAATCACCTCGTCAAGGGGGTGGTAGTCCTTGGTCTCTATAATGATGGTCTCTTTTTACACATGTAATATGTTCTATATAAGCATGTTTTACTCCAATTATAATTCATACATGCCATATTCTTACTATGCTCATCCATTGCCTATATGTACACATTTTGCTTATGTTGCCAATCTCTTGTTGCATTGTATCCTACATACTTAGTACATTCAATCATACTAATGCATAATCTATGGCTACATGATGTTATCATGTAGGAACCGGAGCTCCACTTGATCACCTTCCTCCTCCACGTGGCTAGTACTATCTTTGAAGCAAGTTTGGTGAGTCCTCAACTATGAGGACGATATCTTTTGATCTTATGTTATGCAAAGACTCTCTTTCTTTTATTGTATGCTTTTGGCTATGAGGGTGGGCCCAGATAGTTGTCTTGGCCCCACTCAATTCTAAGTTTAGTGGTGTTACTGGACAAGTTATGTAATGATGCTTTGAGCTTTGACTCTCTTTGACTCTTGTATGTTTTTAAGTTATGAAAAACTCCATTAGCTCCTTTCTCCCTATTTTATGTTCTCTTGTTGTTGTTTAATTGCTTTCGCGACCAATGATGTATAATGATATGCTAAGAGGCTTTGGGGTCCTTTCGGTTTCTCATTCACCGTGTCATGTCTAGGCCCTAGGTCTGGGTCATGACATTAGCCTACAAGGCTCTTATGGTGACATATAGTTAGGGACATTGAGATTTAGCTTTAAGGGGATCATGCCTCAACTAGCTGAATGAGTCCTAATCTCAAGTCCTGTCGTGCTAAATCATCTTACATAATCTTTAAAACATATCTTAGAGTCATAAGTATCAATCAATAAGAGTAGCTCGAAACTTAGGAACCACCAAGTGATGATTGTCCCTTCGTCTTGGGGACAGGGCAATTATAACATGCTTTTGTCTTTGACAAACTTAACTTAAAAGCTCTTCTTTAATGCCCTAATCGTACTCATCAATCATATAAAGCTTTACTTGAAAAGCTAGATGGGCTAGGCTTTTATCATGGAACAATCATAAATCACGTAAGTCATAAGAAAATTTCTCTTTTTAAGGAACATCGAAAATGTCCAACCTTTATCGACATCGAAACCCATCATGGAGTCATCATCATTAGTTCAATCATGAAAATATACTTAATAAAACTGTTGTAAGATATCATAAATAGCATTTAATACCATAAATATCATAAAATCATCATATACATGTACATTAACTTAAAGGTCTTAAAGAAAAGGTAGAATACTCAATAGGAAACTTTTTGAGTGGAAGGATACCCATAAATCAACTCGCTTACCTTGGGGTAACTAGAGAGAAATAAACTTGAAGCCTTTGGGGAAGAATTTGGAAACCCTAGTTCTGGCATTGCCTTGCTCTTAGGAGACTTTCTTGCCTTAGAAATTTAGAAAGTGAAGAACGAGGGAATAAGTCTTAAAGGCTGATATAAGATCCCTTTTTCCATCCCCAAAATGACATAGTTTGGGAATAGAAAGGACATAAATGATAAAACTTCCCTTCATTAAAATTGCTAGAGTCAACCTACGTAACCCTGATTACGATCCATAAGTCAATCCACGGGCTGTAAGTCCCTCTAATCCGATAACACACCTAAAATTCCTAAAAACTGAATCTGCTAAATGCAAAGCTACAAATCCTTGTTACTGACAGTATAAACTCTTAGGGGTCATGGTTGAACTCGTAGAGTCCTTCCACACTTAGCCATTTTTCACTTTTTTCTTAGCCTCATTCCACGAAGCACCCTATGGACCGTATCTTGGTTTACAAGCCATCTGATAACACGTATGTCACCTTTCAGCAAACTCTAAATTTGCTTTATGTCTAATAGTCCCACTCATGATCTTATCTACGGACCATGGTCTATCCTACGAGCCGTCACGTGATCCATGGGTCACCCCACACTTGGAAACATTTTTCCTTCCTGAAGTCATATGTTTAAGAACGACACCTACGAGCCGAATGTCTACTTATGAGTCGTAAGTCACCCTATGAAATGAGATTGCAGGTCATTTTCATGCCAACTTTCCTGCATTCAAGGCTCCTAAACTGAGGGAGTGCTACATTACATTTATTTGTGCATTAAACCATATATTTTACATACATTGTATTGCTTATGTTGTTGAGTCGATTTTGAGTTAAGCCTGTAGTTGAGTTATATTTCAGAGCATAGCATTTGAGTATTTCAATTTTCATACATAAAGTTACATTTATTAATGCATTAAAATAGTATTTTGTTTATAGTGTACTACTTCTGTTGTCAAGATATTTTGAATTAAGGTGAGTTGACCATCGTATCTTGAGTTCCTATTTTGACAATTTTACATATTGTCCATTTCATATACTGATGCCCTTTGATGCTACATTTTTGTATGATATAGATCCATGTACCTATAATAGCGGACATTCAGTAAGACATCTTCCGAGTAGCATTTGGTGAGATCTTTGTAACACCATAAAATTTAAGCTAGGATCAAAGTCATTCTTTATGTTCGTATAGGTCCAAGATTGATAACTTTCATTTATACATATGTGTGAAGATCAATTTCTAAGTATTTTAAGTGTATCAAATGTAGCTTTGGGTCATAAAGGATCCTTTACACCAAGCTAAGTCAAAGGAATTTCTATCAACTGAAACGACCCCAAAACCTGCCTGAAAATGTGCCTCGGAAGTGCCCAAATCATAATTTCCATATATCTAAAAATCCATTCGTTATTTCAAAAATCTGACTTCATATTCTTGTTCAAAGGGCAAAATTGAGAGGTAAATGGGTCTAACCTGAATTTCAGAGCAACCGTATCAAAATCTAAAAATCGCAAAAATGCGATTTAGGAGGGTCAACTTTAAAGGGGCATATCTCTTAGCACACAAAGAACTGGGTAGCCCACGACCTATCAAATTAAAGCTAATTGAATAAGCTTTCCAACTTACTTTGTTTGATCTCATTCCGAGTTCGGATGAAGAATTTGTGCCCATTTTTGTAGAACTCATTTGTGTAGAAATACAAATTCCAGTGTGTAAGCGACGCGGACCAGTGTTATTTTGGTCCTTTTTTTTAACTTCGATCCTAAACTTTCAAGTCTTGGGTTCCCACAATTAAAAAATGTACCTATACTTAGCCTTATTTCACCCTCATATCATCCTAAACACTCTCCAATACTCACTCAAAGAATTAGCCATATTTTCACTCCCAAATGCAAGTCTCAAACCTCATCCCAAGCTAAGGTTTACCTTTAAGGTTCTTCTTCAAGCTTCAAGTCTCCATCTCCAATCTTCTCCAAGTTCATCTCCAAGCTAAGGTATGTGAGTTTCTTTCATGGGTTCCTTTTACCCATAATACTCAAGCCTCCTTTTACTCAAATTGCATGATTTAAAGTTGATCTACAAATAAGTCTTGCATATTATGAAATTTATTGCACACTATGTTAAAGCTATGTAAAGTTGTGACTGTTTTGCTATATTTTGAGCTATAAATCTTGGATCTATTGTAAGATTTGATGTGAGATTTTGATGTATATTGTTTGAGGGTGTTGCAAGGTGTCGATTGATGGTTTTATAATGGATTTTCTTGCATGATTTCATCTCTATATTTCATGGTTTTATACTAGCATTACACACCCGCCAAGTGTTTGATAAAATGTCCGGCTAGGATTTCTTGAGGAAATGAAGGTCCAATACATGTCTTATGAGTTGAATGGTGTTATGATGATTATAGGATGACTTCATGATGATGATAGTGATGCCTATATGAGTTGTTTCATGGGAAGTTATCTATGGGGTTGCATGTAGATTGTTGGGTTCTTATGTTTGTTGTGTTCTTGGGAAAATGAGGAGTTCTTTCTTGATAATCGAAATGCAATAGTTTGATAAGATAGTTCTATGATTCCTACCAAAAAGTCCATGCCATAAGGTAGAGTGGTTAATGATTCCTACCGAAAAGACCATGCCGTAAGGTAGAGTGGTTAATGATTCCTACCGAAAAGATCATATCGTAAGGTATGGACACCCTACCAAAAAGGCCATATTTTAAGGTAGAATAGCTAATTGTGCCTACCGAAAAGATTATATCGCAAGGTATGGACATCCCACCGAAAAGTCCATGTCATAAGGTAGAAAGATTAAAGGTTCCACCGAAAAGATTATATCGTAAGGTGTGGACATTCTATTGAAAAGGCCATGCCATAAGATAGAATGAATCATGTTTCCTACCCGAAAGATGATATTGTAAAGTAGGGACATGTCTTATACTACCTACCAAAAAGACTATGTCATACGGTAGAGGTATTGATAACACTCTCCAAAAAGATTATATTGTAAGTTGAGTTTTGGTCATTTGGCCGATTTCACGAAGGTTGGTATGAAAGGGTTTGAGTATGTTTCACATATTGGGTTTATATTCTTGATCATGTTTTACTAACATGTTTTACCTTAAGTATTGAGCATACATGTCATATTGACGTTATACCTATCCTTTGCTTATGATTACACATTTTGACTATGTTGCTTATCCATTGCTAGCATTGCATCCCACATGCTTAGTACGTTCAAATGTACTAACGCATACTTTATGCCTTCATGATGTCACCATGTAGGAACTAGAGCCTCACTTGAGCATCCTCCTCCACGTGGCTAGTACTATCGTCTCAAAGCAAGTTTGGTGAGTCCTCCATTTCGAGGATGTTACTTATGATCTCTTGCTATGTATTAAGACTTTCTCTCTTTTGATTATGTTTTGACTATGAGGGTGAGGCCGATTGCTTTGTCTTGGACCCCTCTCTTATCTTTATGTAGTAGAGTTGTTGTTGGACATATGGTGTATCTATGTTATGAGCCTTGACTCTATTGACTCTTGTTGCTTATGATATGAAAGAGGTTCCCTTAGTCCCAACTTTCCCTTATTTATGCTTATCTTTTATTGTCATTTTAATGGCTTTCGTGACCAAGGATGTGTAATGATATGCTATGAGGCTTGTTTAAGGTTCCTTCAGGTTCCCCATTCATCGGTCTCGTCTAGGCCCTAGGCTTGGGTCATGACAAAGATGGTATCAGAGCACTAGGTTGATAGATCCTCGGAGTTCAACACACCACGTCGATAAGAGTCTCATTCATGGTTGTGTTGTGCACCACAACTATGAGTAGGAGGCTATGAGACATTTTAGGAAATGGTTCCCTTCTCATGGTCTATGTTGTGCTTTAGTAGTGAGATAGGGATTTCCCCTCTAACGAATGTTCTTTGCTCTTCTAGTTGATCATGCTGCTTCAAAGAGAAAGGCAAAGGAAGGTAAGTTGAAGGTTTTGATGTTGATGGATCTGAGTTTCACTATTTCTTTCTTTATTTCTTTTGGTTGCTAGTGGGGCTTCTTATGTGCCCAAGTTGTGTAGACTCTTTGGTGTCTATTCTTTTGTCGGGTATATTGTTGCTAGAAGGTTTATAGGTGTTGATTCGAGGTTGTATTGCATTAGGTCTTGCTTTGTGGCTTGTTAGAGTTGGTATGGTAGATTTTGATGTCATTATAGGGGATGGAATGGTTGCATGCATGTTTTGTCTTTATAGGTGGTAGCACCTATAGAGTTAGATCCCGAATCCCTAATGAGCCCCTCCTTGAGTAGGGATGAGGGTAGGTGATATCCTTATGTGTCCTCTTGGATTAGGAAGGAGCATTTTGAATATTGGTGGAGTTGTTGGATGACTTATGCACCAGTTGTG
>JAPFFP010044569.1:0-12301 GCA_026153255.1 Solanum medicagineum | reverse complement strand
AATGAATGTGAGAAAAGTATCCAAACATTGAAAGATAGATTTGTGTCCACTCGTATATTGTCACTATGCGATGGGCTTGAGGGTTTTGTAGTGTATTATGATGCATCTAGATTTGGTTTGGGTTGTGTGCTAATGCAAAATGGTAAGGTCATAGCCTATGCTTCTAGACAACTCAAGGTGCATGAAGGGAACTACCCTACCCATATCTTGAATTGGCTGCCATGGTGTTTGCATTAATGATTTGGTGTCATTATTTGTATGGGGTGCTTGTGGATGTCTTCACCGGTCATAAGAGCCTCCAATATGTGCTCACTTAAAAAGATCTCAATTTAAGACAAAGAAGGTGGCTAGAACTCCTCAAGGATTATGATATAAGTGTGCATTATCATCCAGATAAGGCAAATGTTGTGGCAGATGCTTTGAGTCTGGTGTCTATGGGTAGCCTAGCTCATGGGTATGTTGGTGATAGGGTGATGGCTAAAGAGGTGCATAGATTGGCTAGATTGGGGGTGAGGTAAAAAGATGTGGGTAGTGGTGTGGTTGTGGTTAGTTCCCGATCTTCTTTGATTGATGAGGTGATAGCAAAAAAAGACCTAGACTGCTCCTTGCTTGAATTGAAGGCCTTGGTGAAAGAGGAAAAAATAGAAGTTTTCTCCTAAGAGGGATATGGGACCCTTAGATACTAAGGTAGGTTGTGTGTGCCATGTGTTGATGGTTTGAGGGAGAGAATTCTTGATGAAGCCCATAATTCCTCTTACTCTATCCACCCCGGCTCCACTAAAATGTATAGAGAATTAAGGGATGTGTATTGGTGGGGGAGGCATGAAGAGGGACATTGCTGAATTTGTCCGATTGCCAAAGTTGCTAACAAGTCAAGGCCAAACATCAAAGGCCGGATGGCCTAACCCAAGACATAGAGATTCCCACTTGGAAGTGGGAGGTGATTAACATGGATTTTGTGGTTGGGTTGCCCAAGACTAGGAAAGGTTTGATTCCATATGGGTGGTGGTTGATAGGATGATGAAATCGGCTCACTTTCTACTGGTCAAGACTATATGGGGCTGAAGAGTACGCAAGGTTGTATATCCATAAGTTAGTGAGGTTACATCGGGTTCCTTTATCTATCATATCAGATCGGGGTTCACAATTTACTTCACACTTTTGGAATCTTTTCAAAGGGTCTCGGCACCAAAGATCACCTTAGTACAGCCTTCCATCCTTAAATGGATGGCTAAACCGATAGGATCATTCAAACACTTGAGTATATTTTTAGGGATTGTGTCTTGGAGCTTAAAGGTAGTTGGGATGACCATCTTCAATTGATTGAGTTTGCCTACAACAATAGCTATCACTCTAGCATCGGTACGGCCCCATTTTAGTCTCTTTATAGGAGACATTGTAGATCACCAGTGGGTTGGTTTGAGGTTGGAGAGGTGGCTTTATTGGGCCAGATCTGGTTATGGAAGGTCTTGAGAAGTTTAAGATGATTAGGGAAAGGTTGAGGACAACCCAAAGTGGTCAAAAATCCTATGCCGATATGAGAAGAAGAGACCTCGAATTCCAAGTGGGTGATTGGATTTATTTGAAGGTTTCTCCAATGAAAGGTGTAGTCCATTTTGGTAAAAAAGCGGAAGTTGAGTCTAAGGTATGTTAGTCATTTTAAGGTGATTAAGAGGGTTAGCAAGGTAGCTTATGAGTTGAAATTTCCTAGTGAAATGGATTTGATCCATCCGTTGTTCCATGTCTCTATGTTGAGAAAATGTGTTGGTGATCCTAATGCCATTATACCTCATGATTGTGGCTAATGTGGAGGATAACTTAACTTATGAGGAGATCCTGGTTCAGATCTTGGATAAGCAAGTGAGGAGATTGAGGAACAAAGAAGTGGACTATGTTAAGGTCCTTTGGAGGAACCAAGAAGTTGAAAGTGCTACTTGGGAGGCCAAAGTGGACATGCAAAAGTAGTATCCTTATATTTTCCACTCCACTCAAGCCTAAGGTACTAATCCTAAGTCTTATATGTGATTTCAAGTTCTACATGTCAACCCATATGTCATTCATATGCATTCATGTTTAAGTTGGTAAACTTATGATGATTTTACACTTATGTTGAGGATTTGAAAATGGTGTTTTACATGTTATGTTGCATTCTCGTTGGGGTTGATTTTTTCATGATCACTCTTGTCTTCTACGTCTCGTTTACATTTGGGGACGAATGTTCCTAGAGGGAGATATTGAAATGACCC
The DNA here is from genome assembly GCA_026153255.1 of Solanum medicagineum. Classification (NCBI taxonomy): domain Eukaryota; kingdom Viridiplantae; phylum Streptophyta; class Magnoliopsida; order Solanales; family Solanaceae; genus Solanum; species Solanum medicagineum. The sequence goes on along the minus strand of JAPFFP010044569.1, from coordinate 10,055 downwards.
CGAAAAGTGCCCAAAAACGTGCCTCGAAATGCCTGAAATTTTAATTTCCACATATCTAAAAATCCATTCGTTATTTCGAAAATCCAACTTTATATTGTGATCAAGGGGTCAAAATTAGTCGAAAAAGGGTCTAACCTCGATTTAAGAGCTAAAGAATAGCAATTCTAAATTTTTAAGGGATGATTTCTAGTGAGTTGTTCGCGATGCTTCCGTAATGCACCTTGGGCATGCTTTAGTACAAATCCCTCTCTGTGTCCTCTCCGAGACTCAAAGATGTGTTTTTTGCCTGGCAGTTTTTCTTGTGCAACCCAAAACAACCTAGCCGAAGTTTTCCAAACTTATTTTTATCTATACTTAGTCAAATTTCACCCTTATATCATCCTAAACATTTTCTAATACTCTCCAAAACACTTAGACATACTTTCACTACAAATTTTAAGACTCAAAACACTCATCCGGATATAAGGATTCTCTTCAAGCTTCAAGCCTCCATTATCAACCTTCACCAAGAACTTCTCCAAAGCTGAGGCATGTGGCATTGAACCATTGATTCCTTTCACTCATGGTATCTAAGCCTTTTTATTACTAATATTGCATGATTTAAAATTGATTTTACATGTGGGTCTTCTATATTGGGAAATTTACTGCACAGTGATTTTAGTTCATAAAAGTATGGTTGTTTTAGCATGTTTTGATCTTCAAATATTGGATTTAATGTGGTATTTGATGATGGGTTTTGATGTGAATGTCTTGGGGTGTTACAAGGTGTTGATTAATGATTTTACAATGGATTTTCTTTCATGATTTTATCTCCAAATTGCATGGTCTTTTACCCCCATTACATACTCCCAAGGTGTTAGATAAAAATATCCGGTTATAGTTTCATGTGCAAATGAATGTCGAAAGAATGAGATATATTATGAATGATGTTATGATGATGAAATGATATTATGTATATGACTATTCCTATATAAATCCTATATAAAGTGTTGCTTTAGACCATAACCGATCCGGGGGGACAAGAGCCCGTGTGACTATATTGGGGGTTTATAATCATCAATCATGCGAGGGGCTTTTACTTCGTCACAGTGTTGGTAAGGTGTAATTACCATCAACCATATGTGGGGTTTATACCACACAACCACCAAGGGGTTTATACCTTGAATAGCTAGCTTGGTCTCTTCTACACATATGATATTCTATATGAATATGGATTACTTATTCATATTTTACTTATGCATTGATCATACATGTCATATTGCTAATCATGCATATTTCCTATTGTTATGCATGTTGACTATGAAGCTTATCTCTTATTGCATTGCATCCAACATACTTAGTGCATTCAAACACACTAACACATACTCTTGCTTACATGATATCACCATGTAGGAACCAGTGTCCATGTTGATCATCCTCTTCCTCGACGTGGCTAGACGGTGTTGTTCCAAGCTTGTTGATGAGTCCTCTATTTCGGGAACTTTGGTTTATGTTTTACTCTTGTCTATGTATTGAGACACTATCTTATGTTCTACTTGATTATGAGGGTGAGCCCAGTTACTTTGTCTTGGCACACGCTCTGTCTATGTGTTTAGAGGTGTTTGTTGGACAAGTTAAGTATTTATGATATGCGCTATGATTCCTTGTCTCTTGATGTTGATGTATTGCAAATATTTCCCTTAGCCCTAATGCCCCAATCTATTCTACATGTCCTTATATGCTTCACGACCAAGGATGTGTAATGATAAGTTAAGAGGCCTGTTTGGGGTTCCTTCGGGTTCCCCATTCATCGTGTCACGTCTATCCGTAGGCTTGCGTCGTGATGGTATGAGTTAGTATGTTTGGATGTACAAATTATATAGGATGCAATGCAATAATAGATAGGCAACATAATCGAAATGCATAAACATAGACAATGGATAGCATATAACAATATGATTTGCATGAGTGGATGCTTCTAGTAAAAATCATGCTCATATAGATCATAATACATATGTAAGGAGAGACCATCATCATAGACAAAGTAAAGTAGTGCTTGGATTCCAAGGCTTATCACCCCCTTAGTAGTGGTTCAGGTACCAACCCCTCAACATGGTTAATGGACTTCTCACCCTCCATCATAGTGGTCAAGGTACTAACCCCTCAATCATGGTTAATGGACTTCATCACCCTCCATCATAATGGTCAAGGTAAACTCAACATGGTTGATGGACATCATCACCCTCCATCATAGTGGTCAAAGTACTAACCCCTAAACATGGTTAATCGACTTCTCACCCTCCATCAAAGTGGTTGAGGTACTAACCCCTCAACATGGTTATAGTCAACATACAATACTCTAGAAGCTCATCATGAAAATATCATACACATCATTCTTTTATCACCATAAAGTCATATATCTCATATGTCAAGCACTAGGCCTTCAACAATCACAGAATCATAACCCGAACATTTTATCAAATACTTGGCGGGTGTGTAATGGTAGTATAAAACCATGAAATATAGAGATGAAATCATGCAGGAACATCCATTGTAAAACCATTAATCAACACCATGAAACACCCTCAAGCAATAAACATCAAAACCCCTCATCAAATCTTACAATAGATCTAAGATTTATAGCTCAAAACATAGCAAAACAGTCACAACTTTACATAGCTTTAACATGGTTCATAGACATGTTCATACTAGTAAAGTCATTTGTAAAATCAACTTTAAATCATTCAAATTAAGTAAAAATGAGGTTAGGACACCATGGGTGGAAGAACCAAATGGCTAAAACCTTCAAAAACTTAGCTTTGGAGAAGTTCTTGATGAAGATTGAAAATGGAGTCTTGAAGCTTGGAGAAAATCCTTAGATCCAGAAGAGCTTTGGACACTTGATTTTGGAGTGAAATATTACTATAAGGGTTTGAGAGAGTCTTTTATCAATATAATGAAGAACTTAAGGGTTTTGGGACCTTGAATGAGCATAAAAAGGTTAATCTAGAGCTTAGAAAGCGTGTGAAAGGACCAAAATAACCCTTCCTGAAAGGTCTAACCGTTGTTACAAGCCCCGTTATGACTCATAGGTAGCACTATGACTCATAGAACCCTTCACATGACCCCTAGTCTCAATTGTGATATCTCTGGAAATTACTACGAGCCTGACCTACAAGTCATACCCCAACCTACGACCCGTAACAGTGGGCTCATAGTGTAACTCTGCACTGGCAGTCTTTCGTAAAATGACCATAACTTTTGAGTCAGAACTTTAAATGAGGTGAAACAAATTGCGTTTGAAAGCTAACTCAAAAGGATTTGATTTGAAATGTTGTGGGTCACCCAGTTACATGTGTACTAAAAGTTGTGCTAGTTTAAAGTTGACCCTTGCATGAACCATCACCCAAAACTCAATTCTTAGGGAAGTCTTGAACTCGTTTAGGTGGCAGGAGTCTCCCATGAACCTAATACAACCCTAACCTAACAAAATGAGACTTGAAACATGGATACAAGAGCATGGAGTTACGGTGTGTCAGAATTGTTTTGGACTGGAAGTTGCCAATAGAATTCTCTTGGGAAGTTGTTTTATCTTTCGAACTAAACTCTACCTCAAGCCTTCTCGGTGCTAAGTCAAATTAGAGCAGAATAGACATCATAACGCAATAAATCAATAATTAGTTTGAAGTCATTAAATCATCAGACGTACAGAGTATCTTATTAAAACCTTATTGATTCAATCAATGTGAAAATTTTCTTTATCACATCTTGAATCAATAGGTGAGCGAAATCCTTTCACCATTTTTTTAATTCGTTAAGAGACTTTCATAAAAAAATCCTTTCACCATTTTTTTATTCTTTAAGAAACTTTCATAAATTATAATCATGTATTTTTATGAAATTTAATTGATGCCCTTATCATTTATTATCACGGTTCATAGTAAAACTACAATAACGTGCATTAGTTCATCTCAAGTCAATTTTAAAATATGTAGTTCAATGAAATCTTGCATAATCATGATGAGAAATATCAATTGAAATCATAATTAAAAGAACACATAATAAAATTTATGAACCCGAGATAACGTTCAAGAGAATTTACTCAAAGTTCATGGGTAATATATTTTCAAATCATGAGAATAATGCTTAATTTAGATAACACAATATGAGATCATAAAATTTTAGATGAAATTAAAATGTAACTGAATTGACAATTTGAGAAAATCATTGGGCTCCATGAAGGAATGGACTCCATGAATGAATACTTACATACCTTTGGTGAAATCCTTGAAGAAAACCTAAAAATAGTGGAGGAATTTGGGAAGAACCCTCCCTCGACCTTCCTTGATATTGAGATAATGCGGAGAAGAAGATGATCTCTAGAAATTTAGAGTTTGGGTGAATGATTTAGAGTAGAGTGAATTTAAATGAGCAAAATGATTGTGGGGTAGAAATAAGTCCAAAATGTTATAGTTTAAGTGTCAGAAAAGTAGAAAATATCAAAAAATCCTTTACAAAAATATGTCGGACAGGTTTCACGAGTCCCGTGAATGGGTCATTGACCCTTCTATGGCCTATGAAAGACTGTTCGTGCAAGCTACGCCAAATATGATCCGTTCTAGAATAAGTATTGTGGAAAAAGACATCTAACAAGCCAACGTGAATGCAATGATGTCTTCAAATGAAACAACCATGAGACTTCCATTTTTAACTTAAACCTTAACTTAAAATCAATTTTATGGACATGCACGTATATAACATGACACGAAATAACTTAAATGTGGGAACTCATAGAATGAGATCATAACAAACTAAATGACTTGGGCTTAAACATAAAGAACGATAAGGATAACACTCCACCATATCTGCTTCGGCTGCCTATGTCGCACCTTCGACTTCTTTATTCTTCTAAAACACATTAACGAATGCTACTTCCTTGTTTCTCAACTTTTGAACTTGCTAGTCTAGAATATCAATCGCAACCTCTTCATAGGTCAAACTCTCTTTAACACTCGTACTCTCTAAAGATACTATAAAACTAGAATCACTCACACACTTCCTTAGGAAAGATACATGGAGCACCAAATGCGCCGATGTCAAATCCAAAGATATATCCAACTCATAAGATGTCTTGTCAATATGCCTCAACATCTAGAATGGGCCCAAATATTAGGGATTAAGCTTCACTTTCTTGCCAAACTGCATTACACCCTTCATCGATGAAATTTTCAAGTAGAACCAATCACTAACATAAAACTCAAGCTCCCTTCTTCTTTCATCTAAGTAGGACTTTTGGAGATTTTGGACAGTCTTTAACCTTTCTCCAATAAGCCTCACCTTTTCCATAACTGCAAATGTCAATTTTAGTCCTATTAAAGACATTTCTCCTACTTTAAATTACCCAACAAAGAATCTACATCTCCTACCATATAAAGCCTAAAATAAATCCATTTTGATACTATCATGATAACTATTATTGTAAGGAAACTCAAACAATGGTAGTTGTCCATCCAAATAACCCTTAAAATAAAAAACACATGCCCATAAAATATTCTCCAAGGTTTGGATGCTCCACTCGACTTGTCCCTCGATTTTAGGGTGAAAAGTGATATTTAAATTTGGTACCAAAACTCCTTTGAAAAGACTTTCAAAAATGTGAAGTGAATTGAGTATCAACATCTAAAATGATAAAGAGAGGAGCACTATGAGCCTTTGCCAACTCATGAATGTACATCCTTGCAAAATCTATGACAGTGTAACCAGTCTTAATCGATAGCAAAGGGGTTGATTTGGCCATTCTATCCACTAAGAACCAAATTGAATCATGTTACCTATGGGTGTGACACAGTCCTTTTACAAATTTCATATTCATATCCTCCCACTTTTAAGTCGGTATTTTGATAACTTGGACTAGATCTCCTGGCCTTTGGTGCTCTTCTTTTGGATTATGAATTGAGAAGGCATAGTTGAACACTTACACAATAGAATTAAGAACGAGTAATCCCACTTCAATAAGAATCACAAGCATCAAAGTAAAATTAAATCACAAGTGTTCTCAAAGACTCTCCAATATGATCTTAAAATTTTCTCACTCAAACTATTGAGTTCTTTGAGTACTAGGCGCAACCTTATGAAAAATATCCTAATGGATCTCTTTGACACTGCGTTTTTCTATACTTTCACCCTACTAACTCTGTTATTTTCTCCTTATTCTCCCCTTTTCCTATTTCAAGCTTATCTAGGGGATTCCTTTTCATTTTTAGCTCTTTGCCCTGTTTTTACACTTTAATTTTCTTTGTAGTATACAAATAAGGCATCACTTATTTTTCTTACATCCAGTACATGATTTTTCCCTTTTCTTTGTATCACTAACTCACCCCCTTATTTTTGTTTTCCCCTTACACCAACCACCCTTAACTTAGGCTTTTAGTCTGTGTTGAGTTGCACAATATCCGTCCTCAGAACCAGGGCAACTTATGGTAGCCACCCTCAACTTATGCTTTTGCCCTCAGTCAAGGTGCACAATGTTCAAGGAAATATGATGTTTTGTCAAAATACAACACATTTGATGCCTAAGCAAGGGATTTTGAAAATCTTTAATGTGATTTTTTATGATTTTTATGTGTTTTTGTGTTTTACTGGTAGAAAATACAGGTTGGCATGATTTTGGGAGAAAATTGTAGATTTTGTTGTAGTACAAGACATACAAGCCACCCTACGAGTCGTATCCTAAGCTACAAGTTGTAAGGTCCCCTCGTAGCAAGGAACAACGAGCAAAACTAAGAATTTGCAATGTGAAGGTTATCCATACAAGGCCACCCAACAAGTCGTAGGTCTCATTATGACTCGTATAGGTGGGGTCGTAGAAGGAACAATAACCCAAATGTTTGGACTAAGAACTGAAGGCATAGACTACAAGAAGAGCATATGAGTTGTAGCCCATGCAACGACTCGTGATATAGTGGGTCGTAGCAGTTAAGTCCAAAACATCAAATGCTGACTACAAAACTCCAATAGCAACCGTAGGTCACCCTACGAGTCGTATTTGCGAGATGTAACAATTGCGAGCTGTATTTTCTATTTAATTTTTTAGGGTATTTTTGTAACTAGTATAATTAGATAATGTTAAGTTTTTTAAGGGAGATTCGACATTTAGAGATACTTATGAATATTCTAAGAGCACATTTAGGGTTTAGAGTTGATTTTTATCTTTCAATTTGAAGACCCACATTTGGGGGATTGAAACCCCACATTGTACACATTTGCCATTAATCCAAGCTTGTGGTTTTCAATTTGAAGGTGTTTTTGCTTTTCATTGTTTTGGGTAAACCCTCAGCTAGGTCTCTTTTATTCATTGTTGTTGATTTTGCCATCGCCATGAGTAGCTAAGCACCCACCACTGGGGTTGTGGGAACCATGAGTAGTTGACTTGAAATAACCTACACTTTGTACATTTCTTTGATTAAGGTTTTGCATGTATTGTTTATTTTCCTTCATTTTAATTGTTGTTTGGTGGTGGCCAATACCAAACCCCGCCTAGTATCACCATCCCTACCAAGGTAGTGACGAAAAGGAAAAGGGCAGTAAATGACAAGATTCAATTGATGTGGTCTAGTCTAATCAACCAAACCTGACCAAGGGAAGGTTGACTGGGACAATGGGTAACGGTTAGTTGGCACGCCATGGTTGCCGACCAAGCGCCATGGTGAAATTTGACCTTCACCTTCACAAGAGGGCTAGAAGAATCTAAGTTAATATCCTGCGTGCAAATTACTAATGAAAGCCATGTTTTTTTAAGGTAATTGAGTTAAAGAATCATGGGGAACATAATTTCAAAGTTGTCCCTCAATTTGATTGTCTTCTTGCTTAAATAGCATAGTGTTTATTTTTGTTCTTGATCTTGTATCACAAACCCTCCCCCTTTAGAGAATATAGTGATCACTGTTTGAAGTAATTGTTAGTGGATCAACTTGATCAAGCCCCATATTCCCTATGGATTTGACACTAATTTTCGGTTAGGCTTATTACTGACTGCATCCACTTTGTTATTGGAGTGTGAACATCAAAAATTATGGTGCCGTTGCAGGGGAATATGGCTAGGTTCTTCACTTGATTTCACTAGTAGTTTATTCAAATGTTAATTTCTAGATTCTCTTGTATTTTCTTTTTATTTTTGTTTTTATTGTTTGATTTTAATTTGCAGGGTGTACTATGTTATATGCCTAACACAAGGAGCCAAGAGAATCCCTTATCTCAGATCAACTTGGAGATCCATCGACTCACTGGAAGAATAACTCATTTGAATGAGGATAATGCAGTTGAGGAAGAATTGAATGTGAATAATGATGATATGGGAAAAGAGACGAATCCACCACCAAGGAACAATAGGTCACAACTTAGGGATTTCAACAAAAATGCTTATGGTTGGAATCAATATCACATGAACCCTATGGCCATGGACGTTACTAGTGCAATAATGTTGCCACCATTACCGGTAGACGCTAAGTTTACGGTGTCAAGTGGATTATGCCAAATGCTCCACAACCATGGTTTGTTGACAGGATTACCTCCAGAGGATCCCCACCGTCATCTCCATAATGTCGTCTTCATCTGCAAAAGTGTCATGGAGATACAAAATCTTCCCCTGGATGCAGTGGGTTTGCAGGTATTCCAATTGTCACTAACTAGTAATGCATCTGTGTGGTTGTCTGAGCTTCCTCCAGGTACAATAACTAGTTGGGCAGAGCTTTAGAGAGTGTTTCTAGAGAGGTATTTTCCAAGGTCAAATAAGCTTAAGCTCAAAGACCAAATAAACAATTTTGAGGAATTGCCCCATGACTCTATTAGTACTACATGAGAAAGGTTCACTAAATGCTTGAGGATGGTTCCCAACCATAAGATCATTGATCATGCCTTCATTGAGATTTTCTATCGGGCGCTTGATGAAAATAGTCAAGATTGTTTCAACACGATCATGGGAGGCATGTTTCTTGACCAACCTTTTGAATTAATAGTCGCAAGGATGGAGCAAGTGGTTAAAGGAAATAGAGCATGGCATCAAAGAGAGTGAGGGCGTCTTTCCCTCGAGAATAGTGATTTGTATAATGGTTTTGTAAGTGGCATAGAACTCCCTCACTATGGTCAGGGAGTATCATCGAAGTGCATCTGTGAGCCATTGAAGTCCATACTGAGTAATCGTGTCCTAGAGACCTAGGCCACAATCGAGTCTATCAGATATAACTCAGGGCTACTAATAGATCAAGCGGGCTAGCTTACCCTACTCTCTCAGCTCCACACCCTCTATATATATCTCCTGCATGCCTTCGATGCACCACCGGCCAGTGAGGGCATCCGATGTAGATGGTGATGATCTGGGTACAACTAAAGACTGCGTCTCTAAACCCTCCTAAGAACCTCCCTCAGAGCTGGTCTCCTCTCTTGATAGAGTCATCTATGGTAAACCATTCTCATCACTACCTCCCTCCCAAGACTGGGGAGTGGGAGCAACAAGAGCCTGAGCCTGCCCAACTCTAGCAGCGACTCTGGTTTGTAGTCTATCCGCTTCTGGGTATGGGCTGACATCCAGCACCTCTAGCGAGCGACTAAACTGAGTGACCTTCTCATCATCTGAAGGCTTATCTTTGCTCCTCCTCTTTAGGGCCCGGATCTCATCGCGTTTGGCTTTTGGGGCCATAGTATTTGAAACATAAACACATACCACCCTGGTCAGCACCACAAATCAAGAATTAGGATGCAAAATTCATCTAAGTTAAGATGTAGAAGGGTCTTACAAAAGCACTTTTATAGTTTGTAGTGGATACTACGAGCTGTAAAGAGCTTCCATAAAGCAGTGATGCAGACGGGTTTTACTGGTGGAAAAGTCTATGAGACTAGGTACGACTCGTAAAGTGATTTACGAGTAGTAAATTGGATTGCAGAGATTTCTAGTGAGTAATTAATTCCAAATAGGGACCTACGAGACCTATCTATGGGCAATAATGATAATTTTACTAGTAATCGTTAATTAACTAAAAGAAAAATGACATTTTATACCTGCCAATGACAGAATTCTTCTA